>QNUK01001811.1:0-27381 GCA_013621035.1 Clarias magur | reverse complement strand
AAACCATTCGTTGTGGAGGTGGACGCTTCGGATGTGGGCGCCGGGGCTGTTCTCTCCCAGCGAGGTCCAGACCAAAAACTGCATCCTTGCAGTTTTTCCTCCAAGAAATTTGACGCCACTCAGCAGCGATACGGAGTAGGGGACCGCGAGCTGCTGGCCATAAAGTGGGCCTTGGAGGAATGGCGACACTGGCTCCAGGGCGCCAGAGAGCCGTTCATCGTCTGGACCGACCACCAAAACCTCATTACAATCCGCACGTTAAAACAGCTGAACCCCAGACAGGCGCGATGGGCACTATTCTTTGAAAATTACAATTTCCACCTGTCATACCGCCCGGGGTCCAAGAACACCAAAGCCGACGCCCTCTCCCGACAACACGAGGAAGACGTCCCCCGGGCGGACCCCGCGCCTGTACTGCCAGCCACCAAGATCCTCGCACCGCTCAGGTGGGACCTGGAAACGAGGGTTCGCCAGGCACAAGCTACGGAGACCGCACCAGCAGGTGTGCCGCCTGGCCGACTCTACGTCCCCAACGCCATCAGGGCCGAAGTACTTCAGTGGGGACACTCCTCCCCCCTTTCAGGACACCCCGGTAGACGGCGGACCCTACTGTTTGTACAACGTGCTTTCTGGTGGCCCAGTATGAAGAAAGACATAGATGAGTTCGTCCAGGCGTGCCCAGTGTGTGCCAGGTCCAAGGACAGCAACAGACCATCACCCGGGGAACTTCAACCACTCCCGGTTCCCCGCCGACCCTGGACACACATTGCCGTTGACTTCATCACGGGCCTGCCGGTTTCGGAAGGAAAGGACACCATCCTCACCATCGTCGACCGGTTCTCCAAAGCTGTTCACCTGGTGGCCCTCTCCGGACTCCCGTCAGCTAAAAGGACAGCTGAGCTGATATTAGAGCACGTAGTCCGCCTGCATGGGTTCCCAAAGGACATCGTCTCGGACAGGGGGCCCCAGTTCACGTCCCGGTTCTGGAAGGCCTTCTGCCGTCTGATCAATTCCACCTGCAGTCTGTCCTCCGGTTACCACCCACAGACTAACGGTCAGACAGAGCGAACCAACCAACAACTGGAGCGCTACCTGAGATGCTTTATTGCTGATCGCCAGTGCTCCTGGGCCCGCTACCTCATTTGGGCTGAACTGTCCCACAACCTCCACCTATCTTCTGCCACCAACCTAAGCCCATTTGAGGTATGCTACGGCTTCCAACCTCCGATGTTCGATCATCAGGAACCGGAGGTGGAAGTGCCGTCGGCCCAACAGTTGGTTCGCCGGTGTCGACGGCTTTGGAGACAAGCAAACCACGCCATTCAAAAGGCCAATCGCCGTTACACCCAGCAACATCGCCGTCGACACCCACCGGGACGAATGTACCAAGTAGGTGATAAGGTATGGCTTTCAACAAAAAACCTACACCTGCAGACTGAGTCAAGGAAACTGTCACCCAGATTCATCGGACCATACCGCATCAACCTCCGGATTAACCCTGTCACCTACCGGCTCCAGCTGCCTGCGGCGCTCCGGATCCATCCGGTATTCCACACCTCCCAGCTCAAACCCTTCACCACCTCACCTATGGTTCCACCCACCCACCCTGCTCCTCCTCCCCGTATGATTGAGGGTGGTCCCGCCTACACCGTTCGCCGGATCCTTGACTCACGTCCTCGGGGCAGAGGGCTCCAGTACCTGGTGGATTGGGAAGGTTACGGTCCCGAGGAGAGATCTTGGATTCCGGCTCGGTTCGTCTTAGACCCCGAACTCATCCGGGACTACCGTCGTCGGGTATCCTCCACCCCAGGACCGCCGAGAGTCGGTCCTGGACGGGGGGGTACTGTCATGCACACTCATAACACGACCGGCACTAGGACCCGGAAGTAATACGGTCGGGTTTCAGGAAGCATAAAAGGAAACAAGATGACGCATCACATCGCTCAGTCATTGAGTTATGCCCGTGCTATCGCCGTCGCCTCGCTCGTCCAAACGTGAGTACTCACTTTCTTGGGTTATCGCTTCTGATTGGGTGTGTGTATTTAGAACGCGGGTTTATTTGTGTAAACTCTTGCTCTCGCTTCGGGAGAGTTCTAAGAATAACTTGCGTGGTTATCCTGCCTACTCGCGCTACTTCCGCGTTTGGGTTTACCATCCACGCTACAGGGCTAACTGCTAAGTCTTCTGCTTCACCTCCGGTTAGTCCGTGACAACCCTATTCTTTTTTTAGCTACTATTACCACTCAGTCGGGAGGGCCGACGCCTATCACGTGTTTCCGCCGAATCACATGAGACTAGCCGACCGCATCTTTTCGAACTGCTTGCTCACGCACCGTTGGGTGCAACGTAACACACTCGGAGGACAGTTCTCCTGTGAGCTCACAGATGCCCCTGATTGGCTGTAGAACTGTGATTAATATGGGAGCACTAAATAACTCCCATCCCTCCCCTCTGAGAGAGATCGGCCAATCAGCTCTTTCTAGACCTCCGGTTGAGAGAGGTTATGGCATCACCGGGGAATCGAACTCGTGATCTCTGGATGATAGGGCGAGAACTTTACCAATGCGCCACTCTGATAGACTGACTGAGTTTGATGCATCAGTATTTTCTAAAATAATTTTTATCATTACAGTTCACCCCTGTTCTGAGTTTAACTGAACTGGCTTTTAGAAACTGAATTTCCTGTTGCATTAAACCTTCCAAAACAGCCCAGAACACATTTACGTGATGTTGCATTGCACAAATGGTTATGGGTAATAGATGAATATAAGATGTACAGCTGTTGCAACAGTTGTTATGGCCATACCAGGTAACTTGTTTGAGAACTGGTCATGCACTCATCTAATTACCTTCTTTTTATTGAGAATGCTGGTGATGTCACTAAAATAATATTACCTAATAAGACCACATTTAGTAATGCCTTCTCTATTTTTTCATTAAAACATATGTTTTTCCTCTACTGAGATGACCTTTAAGTTCAAACATGTTTCAGACAAAACTCCTTGTCCTGCTTGTCTCATCTTGTCCTTTTAACCAGACCCCATGGAACAGAGTAATAACAACTATATGTGGTATGAATACTGACCACACTTCTTTCTGTCAAGTAGGTAGCCTGAGCAATGAAGAGGCTGAACTGAAGGTCAACCTTGTGTCCTAGCTCTCAAAAATCACTGCCATCTGCCTACTGTGCCTGCAATAGATGTTATGCTTGTGTCTGACCTATGACCCAATGAAACACTTACTGCCATAACACCAGACACAAAGTAGCTTCTGCTGGCAAAAGCTTTGTTACCATGACTTCTCATAATGGGTCACATCCTGTAAATATTATTATGAACAGCACGTAAGCTTATGTACATTTCTGTACAGTCTGTACAAGAAGTATGCAGACAAGCACAACACTGACTAAACTGTCCTCTTATTATACAATAGACAAAATAGAGAAGACTAAAGTACCTGTTAGACAATGTGGGAGATTTTTCTCCTACACTAGTTACAGTTGCCTTAATTACAAATATTACACAAAAACTTTAACTTTAAAAAGAACCAAAGAAAAGACTCCGGACTCCTTGTAGATCTGGATGAAGTAAGGCAGGATTTATTGCAGCAATAAAACCAAGTGAGCCAGCTTAGCAATGCCTAGGTTGTAGTCCCAAGCACCTCCAAGACCTGACTGCAGTACTGTGACATGGGCACTTCTTTTATACAGTTTTCAAGGGGAGGAGCGCTCAACTAGCCCCCTCCCCTGTACATTTTTTCTTATTTCTTATCAAATTATTAACCCATTGTAATCCAACTTTTTCCAAGTATTGTCACCCATTGTAATTACATTTTCTCTTATCTTGTTTGCTTACGTCATATACCTCGTCATCTGACTCCATATCTTTTCCCCATTATAGTCTATTTTTCTTTCAAATTATTTTCCATTATCTTTACACTAAGTTTGTTTATTATTAAAAAATATAGGGGCGGCGCTTATTTTACTATATATTCTTAGTTCTTCCGGGTTACTCTACAGTTCTCGACAGACAGGCCATGGGTAAGCATCTCTCTCGCACTCATTTTAATTATTTGTCTTATTTTCCTAATTTGTTGTATTTACGCATTTTATTTTATTGTTATAGCTAAGCGCAACTGCCCAAGCACTGAATACATCCCTTTGGACGATTCGGACAGCCAGGACAGTCCAGAGCACAACTCCTTTGAGGATTACACTCCTACTGAACCTGTTGCTGACCGAGCCTCAGTGAGTTTTTGCCAAAATGAGTCTGATGGATCATTGACACAATTTCTTCATAAGAACGGTCTTACTTATGCCAGGAAAGATGACTCCGGGCCTGGTCCTTCTAAGAGACCACGTCCGGAGGCACATAGCTCCCCTTTACTTTCCTTCAGGCCCGTGCGACCAGAGTCTAGTACTCCAGCCCATTCTCTTTTAAGGCCTGTTGGTCTAAGAAGCGTCAGTACTCAGACTGATTTTAAAATGTCTGTTGGTACCCAAACTGATTTTCCTGAAGCGCCTACACCACTTTTGAATCGTGGTATTTCTGTTTTTATTCCTCACACTGATCTTCCCATCAATGTGGTTCTGGGTCAGAGAAGGCTTGATATTTAATTTCTTATGCCTTTTGTTATTTGATGCTTACCCAGGCCCCCTATTTTACTGTATTTTTATATGTTGGGCCTTATACTTTGTATTCTTATTGTATTCACTATGTAGATGCACATGTCATTTTATTTTGTGCCTACTCTTATTAAACTTATTATTCATTAAGCTGAGTGTGTGTCTTTTGGTTATTTGTCTGTGTCCCTTTAAATTTGACATGTCTGCACATGTATCCAGCCCCTGTTACATCACAGTTAAGATCACCCCATGTCTGAGGAGATTACCTCATGTCTGGGGCTATTGGCATTACATAATGTCTAGGGCTAATATCAGCTGACATTACATTATGTCTAGGGACATCAGGTACTTTTGGATGCTCAAGGTACAAAGATTACATCATCCCTAGGGTCTGTTTGGTACACACTGTCCCCTACGCATCTCAAATCCAAGATGGCTACCTGTCTAGAGTTCGTTTGAGTTCATGCTGCCTGTTCTTGCTACTGTGACATCACATTGTCCTCAGCTCACCTCTGTCTCCTTACCTTACCTCTATGTTCTTTTACTAAGATCAATAGTTTCTATCATATTGTTGCATGCATAAGTATATTTAATAAAAATATGCTCACATATTTCCCCCTCTGTGACTTTTAAGTCACATAAAGAAAAATAAAGCAAAGAGATAGAAAATAATGCTTACACATTGTACCATCTTAATACTTAACTACTACAGAGAAGAAATAAACAGAAAAAATGGAAATAAACCCTACATACTGAACCTTATTACGAAAGGAAACCTTACTTAACCTTAAACTATGCATGCAAAAATTACTAAATCAAATTTTAAACCATTAACTCAAAGGAAACTTACTAAATCAATGAACTGAATCTTAAAACTCACATATTACTGAATCAACTCAATCTTAAAACTCACATATTACCCCCTCACCAGACATCAGTCTAAGAGAGGTAAGCAAAAGATGAGTAAACTTAGCATAAATGAGTATATGAGAGTATAATAAGTATGCAATTGGTTAGATACGAAGAGTCCAGAGGTGGGCGAAAAAACCTTCCGTGTAGCCAATTTAGAAGGAAAAATTCCCACCTTGCCAGCTTTTTTGTGCTCGACAGTGCATTCACCACCAGGACTCGACTTCTGTACAATACATATATGACAAAGACATTTGAAACCACTAAAGCCATTTAAGCACTCCGTTAGGGTCCCTGTAAATCAAGGAGAGCGTGTCAAGACTTTCAGTCCCTTCTTCAGTCCATGCCTTGCGATCCTCTTCAGTAAATTCGATTACGTGGAGGTCCTTACAGCTCATCAGCTGTGATAGTGGAATTCGGTTTATCCTGCCCGTCTCCTGACGTAAGAAGTCTAGCCAGACTTCATCAGCGTTCGGAAGAGCTTCAAGCGCACGTTGCAAAGTGGTTGGTGTATTTGTCCATAAAATGTCATCTCCCAACATCACTTTAGTTATGGTCTTTTCTGCTGCCATGTATACATCGTCAAATTCAATTACCCCACAGATATCATATCCAACCCAATTCTCTTCGATCCCAATACCTCTATAGAGGCCTAGCTTCAGATGTCTTCCAAGCTGATATGAAGTGTTACCAGACGAAGTCCTCTGCTTATGTCCAGGTCGAACGTTTCCTGTCTCATTGACTTGATCCATTTGAAGTCTCTTGTCAAGACGTTGGCCATCGCGATGAACTTCTTAGTCCCCATCGGACGGTGTGGGAACCAGTCAACCAGATCATGTCTTAGGTCTGCCCATCTTCTTGTTGGGGTCTGTTCCAGAACCTCCCTCCATGCATTACGGCAGACTGTACAGGAAACTATCCATCGTGGGTCAGGTACCGGTTCCATCCTGCATACATACGTGTATAACAGAGACAGGACAAAAATACAACAAAAACACACAAAACATATTTCTTCTTCTAATACTACTTTTTTTTTTTTTTTTTTGTTTGTTTGTTTGATTAACATACTATGCTAAATAAACTCAGTATACATGTGAGTAATAAATATACAGTCATTTTGTCCATCATGTAGCAGCGGTAATCTTTTGTGTTCACTTCATTTCCACGTAAATGGAGTCTGCCTCCCAGTCGTCATCTGGTGGTGTTTGGTCGTGATATTCCACAGTCATTGTATATTGTCCCACCATTCTTTGAATGCTTGCTTTCGCCAGGGGGATAACGCAACATGACAGTATGAGCAGAGTTCCCAGTACTATCAAAATAATTGTCCCTAGTTTCACAAGTAGTCCATACCAATTTGAAGGATTCAGCCAATCAAACCAGGAAGTCCATGCATTATTCCTCTGTACGTCTTGAATGATTTTAACATTTTCGTCTCTCATGTCCCTCATGGCTCTTAAAAGCTTAGTTATGTTACCATCTGGGCCTGTGTGTCTTGGAATGTATGTACAACATTCTTCTCCAATTAGGGCACATACTCCTCGTTGAGGTGCCAGCATCGTGTCCAGGGCGAATCTATTCTGTGTAGTCATTAATGTATTTCTATCCAATTGTTCCTGAACCAGTCCTAAGACTCCTAAAGTGTGATTCCAAAATCTTTGTTGATTGTAATAAAGTAGGTTGATCCACCTTGCATTTTTCGAGATTTGAACCCATGGCAAGAAGATTGTCGTGAATGCTCCTCCTACCCTGTTTATAGCCTCATGCTCAGTTGGTACACCAACTGGAATACCATCCCAGGTCACTGATAGTCCTCCATCTCTATCAAACTCTTTCCATGCCGATATTTCCTTTCCAATCGTTTTCACAAACTTGTCTTCACGTTTATTCCGTCTGTGTTTCTTGCTATATAGTCCTACTACAATCAAATCTCCTTCTAATAGTACTGGAGCACAACACCCACCCCAGTTATTTGGTAAGTTTTGTCTAACTGTCGTTCCTCCACAGTACCAGAATATGTCTGCCAGCGGTGTTGTTCCAGCGCTTAAATCTGGTTGTTGTACTTTTACTATCTCACTGCATGTCTGACTATCCGTTTTATTGTCGCATATCTGGTGCATTTTTATGAAGAATCCTGCTGCTGGCTGTGTTTCATTGCAACTTGGTGATAGATCTCCCATTTCAATGCTCCCATTTGAGTAGATGCACAAAGGATAGCGTTGTTGTGTAGGTGTTATTTCTCTTTGTACAGCATCTAATGTTCCTACAGGCTGATATGAACATTTGCTTATGTTTTGCATCCATTCAGGGCCATAATGTATAGCAGCTGAATGCAAAAGACAGCTGATAGGGCACAGTTGTTCACTGTATGTTGGGTTGTCTATACATTCTCTTGTTCCATGTGTTATCACCACTCGTGGGGGCCTATTGCTTCTATCATGACACACAATGCAGTCTCGCGTGGTTACAGACTCAGCTGTAAATTTCAACCATTGGAAGAACATGTCATTCTTCCATGTCTGGTCAGATTCTGCTTGATTTTTGGGTAATTTCTTTGTTATCTGCGGAATTATTGTTACATATTTTATTGATTCAATATTCGATATATTGGGCTGGTCGGGCGCTTTTGCATAGCATCCCTTCCATCCTGCAAGTGAAATACATACTCCTCTGATTTCGCCATCTATTGAATTCTCAAATGCGCACCAACCGTTGGATCTTGGTACAGCTTCTATTAGTCCATCTAATGTTGCCATCTGTGCTTTATTCCAATATGCCTTTTTTCTCATTTCTATATAAATGCGCACTCTTTCTTCTGGGGGTTGTGTATTATCGACCTCTATTTGGTAGGTTGCTTCCCAAAATCCTGTTCTTTCCCCACTGTCCAATCCAGCTACTATTCTAGCTCTAGTTATTGTAGCTAATGCACAGCGTATTTGTCTCTCTTCATTTGTCCATTTCGGTTGGTTTCTCTCATTCTTAGTAGCACCACTGTTAATTAGACCAATCATGAAGAGGATTCCTATACCCATAGACCTCCTTCGTTTCAGGAGGCAATAAGAGGGTGGTTTCTCCATCTGGATCACAACGGTGACACGTGGGACTATGGCCAAATAACCTACACAATATTTTTCTTGGGGGGTTTTTTGTTGGGTATGTTCTTTCAACTGTAGTTGGTTTAAATAATTTAATCACTTTCTGAGCCAGTGTTAACTTCTAACTGTTTTAATCACTATCTGAGTATTCTACAACTCTAGGTGTGGGATCTTCTTCTGACTGTCTACGCGCTGTTTCAATTCTAGCACGTCTGTGCTCTCGCTGTCTAACTTGAGCTCTTGTTCTAAGAGACGGTCCTCCTTGTTCTGCTTCTGCTTCTTCTTCTTCAAGCTCTGCTTCCCAATCTTGTATATCTTCTTGGGGCCACTCTGGCCAGTACCCTTGTTCTCCTTCTTGTTCTTCTACCCACGGTAACCCTTCAGTATACCCATAAGGATCTGGTGCTTGTTGCCTGGGCCTTGTGTCACTCTCCTGGGAACCTGATTGCAAACCTGAAGGTCCCGCTCTGGGAGACTCTTCAGCGTCTTCCTGAGGTTCCCTGTCCCTTACCTGGTCTGGGTTTGGGGCCTTGCAGCAATGATTTAAATGGTACCATACATCTTTACCTTGGACTTTTATTGCAGTTGGAGTTGCCAACACCACCTTGTATGGTCCTTCCCTTCTAGCTTCGTTCCACCTTCTTTTGAATGCTCGAATAAACACCCAGTCACCGGGTAGCACAGTTCTCTCCTCTATGTCCTCTTCCTCAGCGTCATCAGCTGGATCAGCTACCCTCGGTCTGGTGTTGTCATGTATTGTGGCTCCCTTAACCTGTTGGAAAATAACTTTGTGTATTTCAGATAAGTGCTTCACATAGTGATCAAGTTCACTTTGTAGTTGTTCAAGCGTGGGGCCTTTATAAGGCCCTCGAACAAAGGATGTAAGCATAGGTCTGCCAGTAAGCATTTCGTGTGGTGTTAAATGTGTGTTGCGGTTAGTTTGCGATCTCATGCCCATCAAGGCTAATGGCAAAGCTTGAAACCAATTCATACCTGTTTCTGCACATATTTTAGCCAATTTCATTTTTAGAGTTCCATTTGCTCTCTCTACCATCCCCTGAGATTGGGGGTGGTACACACATCCAAACCTGTGCTTGATGTTCAACCACTGAGTCACTTTCTGTACTATCTTGTTTGTGAAATGTTTCCCATTGTCTGAACTGATTGTGTCTGGGATTCCAAATCTTGGTATCACTTCCCTACACAGGAATTTTGCTACTGCCATTGCATCTTCCTTAGCTGTTGCTACAGCTTCTACCCATCTGCTAAATCTATCCACAATCACTAGGATGTATCGTTTCCCTTGTATTCTGGGTTCCCCCATGTCCACATAGTCGAACATTATATGCCTAAATGGTCCATCTGGCTCCGGAATATGTCCTATTGGTGATGTGAAGTGTTTTCTAAGATTATATCTAGAGCATATGTCACAAAACTGTGACAGAGTTCGATGAACCATAGGACCTAGATAAGGTGACCACCATGTCTTTTGGATTCTTCTTATTACTTCTCCTCTTGCTACGTGATCGTTACCATGAGCTTGCTTTATCAAGGTTATGAGAAAACTTTGTGGAGCTACAAAACGCCCATCTGCACTTCGCCACACGTTAGTATCATTATCTTTTGTTGCTCCTCTTGCTAACCATTTTCGAATCTCTTCGCCTGATGCTGCTGCCTGCATGTCTGCTAGTGAGGATAAGTCTGGTGCTGGGGGTGCGTAATCTTCTGGTATAAGTACTAATCTTTCTTCAGATTCTGGACTTGAGCTCGAGCTTGAACTTGAGCTTGAGCTTGAGCTTGAGCCTGAACTTGTGTTTGAACTTGAGCTTGAGCTTGAACTCGAACTTGGCCCTTCATCAGGGTTAACACTTGACTCTGGTGAACTTGGTTCATTGTCTGTTTGTGCTGCAGATTCTGGCATCATGTTTGCCTGATTTACTGCTGCTTTCTTAGCTGCTTCATCTGCTGCTTCATTTCCATCACTAACAAATGTACCATCTTTCTTATGTGCTGCACATTTTACTATAGCTAATCTGGATGGTAGTTTGATTGCACCTAGAAGGTCTGAAATTGCTTCTCCATGTACTACTGGTGTTCCGTCTGCTCTTTTGTAACCTCTTTGTGCCCATATGGGGCCATACAAATGGCATATTCCATATGCATATGCTGAGTCAGTGTAAATTGTACATGCTTTTTCTTCTGCTAGTTTACAAGCACCTGTCAAAGCGAGTAACTCAGCTAGCTGGGCTGAACAGGGTTGTGGCACATGTTCAGCTTGTACTACTTTGAAGGCTTTCCCATCTATGTCTGGTGTTACTATTGCATAGCCTGCTTTATTGCTATCCCCATCTCTAAAGCATGACCCATCTACAAAGTATATACAATCTGGGTGTGACAGAGGTTGGTTCTCTAAATCTTGACGTGTCTTCAGATGTTCTGCTGACACAAGATGACAATCGTGTGGATCTCCCTCTGCTGGGGTCATCATGCGATCTGCTGGATTTACTGTCTGACACCTTCGTATAGTCAATTCAGGTGCAGAGAGTATTACATCATATCCTGTTCTTCTAGCATTTGTAATTACAAATGATGGGCTAGTCAGGAGTGCATGCAATGCATGGGTGGTGTACATCACAACAGGATGTCCCATAGTAATTGATGAGGCTTTTTGATAAGCAAAGGCGGCAGCTGCCACACCTCGGTAGCAGGGTGGCATGCCTTTTTCAATATTATCGAGTGCTGTACTATAATAAGCAATTGGTTGCTTACTAGGCCCTTGTTGTTGAGTCAGAACCCCTGTGGCAAAACCTCCACGCTCTGAGACATACAAATGGAATGGCTTATTATACTCTGGACTAGCAAGTGCTGGTGCTGTACAGAGTTCTCTTTTTAGCTGCTCAAACGCTTCTAGTGCTTCAGGTGTCCATTCTAACACTGCACTATTCTTTGTTTGTCCAGCTACTTTTATTATTGCTCTTAAGGGTGCTGTTTTTAGTGCAAAGTCACAAATCCAGTCCCTACTAAATCCTACCATGCCTAGAAAAGATAGCATCTCCTTAACAGTTCGTGGTTTAGGAGCTTTCATTATTGCTTCTATGTGTTCAGGAGATATATGCCTAGATGTTCCTTCCAACACTCTGCCTAGATATTCTACCTTCTCTTTACAGAATTGCAACTTTTCTCTGCTAACTTTATGTCCATTCTCAGCTAGAACGTCAAAACTCTTAACGAATCTGTTTCGCATTGCTCTTTTGTTGGGCTACAAATCAGTAGGTCATCGCAGTACTGAATCATAGTACTTTCGATATTTAATGAGGCTAGATCTTGAGTTAGTACTCGATTAAATATTGACGGACTTTCACAGTAACCCTGTGGTAAACGATTGTAAGTCAGCTGTCGTCCTTCATATGTAAAGGCAAACAAGTATTGTGATGCTGGATGTAGTGGAATGCTAAAGAATGCTGAACATAAGTCTATGACAGTGTACCATTGTGTATCTTCTGGTATATTGGACAACAATGTGTGTGGATCAGGCACTATAGGCAATTCTGCTTCTACAATTTGATTTATAGCACGTAAATCATGCACAAGTCTCCATTTATCTGAGTTGGGCTTCCTGACAGGAAATATAGGAGTGTTACAGGGACTTTTAGTAGGAGTTAATACTCCAGCTTCCAATAAACCATCTATAGTAGGTTTAATCCCTGCTACAGCTTGAGGTGTCAATGGATATTGTCTTTGGTAAGGCAATGTTGCATTTGGTCTTATTTTTATTAAGGCTTGTCCTCCAGACTTAACTAATCCTACATCTGTTGAATGTCTTGTCCATAATTTTTCTGGAATTGTTTTCAGCAGTTCCTCCGCTAATGCAGATTCCTTTTCATCTATCTGCCCTACCATCTTAACTGACATTTGTGTGTGCGATGATAACTGAGTGTTACACATCCCCCTCTGAGGGTGTGTTGACAACGTCATGTTCCCATCTATTTCTGTGTGTGTTGCCCTCACTCTTTCTATTCCTGAAAAATTTATTTTCAAAAACTTTTGATCTTGTGAAATGTGTACAGAAGGATTAGGAGTTTGTCCCCACTTAGTCACTTCAGCCGCTTGTTTGACCATCAATCCTAGCTCTTTGGATTGTGCTTCTTCCCCCACCAGTAAGGAGATGTGGGGTGCTGTGTTCGGTACTTGATGCCAGTGTTCTATTGGTTCAGTCAGATGTACACTGATGGCTGCTCCTGGAGCGCCTACAATTATATCTCCTAGTATCACATCAGAGACTGTGTTCTCCATCACGTCTGACCATAATTGTGCATATTCTTCATCTTGGCTTCCTTGGTCATAGTGCATGGTACAGTGCAATGGCAAAGTCGCTCTTTTACAATCTGGTCGTCGTTGTAGGATCCATTCTTCCCATAAGTTCTGTGCATGTTGAGCTCCCTTGCCTGTGCACAACAGCCAATATACTGTATCCAAGTTATTGGGTTTTTCTGCAATCTGTAAGAACTGTCCTATTGTTACATACAGTCCTTTAGCATTACATTGAATTTTTGCTTTAAGTTTGCACAACAAATCTCTTCCCAGTAAATTAACTGGAGTAGTCGGTGAGAATAATAAAGGTGCTGCTACAGTGGTGTCTTCTAAAGTTATTATTTGTGGCTCCGTAAAATGCAATACCTGTGATTGTCCCGAGAAGCCTGTGGTTTTTATCGTATTGCTTGAGAGAGGGAGCTGGGAGCCTTCACGTCCTATACATGAATAAGTAGCACCTGTGTCAATCATAAATGGAATTGGTTGTGAATTATTTATAGACACCATCACATTTGGTTCTTGTTGTGGATGCAGTGTTGAGACGTACTGCATCTGCTCCCCCTCTGGCTCCTCTGGGCCTCGTCAATTCCAATTTTGGGTGGGTCCCATCCAGGGACCTGCCCACTGATTTTGGGGTTGTCCTTGAGTCCATGTTCCAGCAGGTTGTCTTGGACCAGGAGGTCCTGCATTCCCTTGAGGTGCTTGTCCTGCTCCATATGGTCCTTGAGGTTGTGGTCCATTTTGCATTCCCCAAGTCATTTGAGGACAGTTTCTTCTAATATGTCCTACTCCTCCGCATTGCCAGCACTGATTCGGGCCCATTTGCCCTGGGGCATTCATTCTAAATTGCTGTCTTCTTGGTTGCTGTTGGAATGGTCCCCTTTGTCCCCTGCCTCCAATAGGCCCGGGGCCCTGTCTTTGCCACCTCATGGGTTGATTTTGTCCTTGCTGGTTTCCAGGTTGCGCATATGTTGGAGGGGCTTGGGTCCCTGTTGGTTGTTGCATTTGTGGCACTGGTTGCTGCATTTGCTGTGCTGGTCCAGTAGGGGGCAGTGTTGTCTGATTTTCAGGCACCATTACTGCTGCTTGGACTTTTGCTTTTTCTTTTTCCTTTTTCTTTGCAGCTGCAAATTCTCCTAGCTGTATTTTATGTAACTGGGTTGCAATTGACTCAGCAGCTTCCTTGGCCTCTTTTTTCTTTTTCCTGTATTGTTCCACATAATGTACAATGTGTGCTTGAAATGTGTCCCATGGTAGTGTATTCAGTCCCACGACACCTTCTAGTGCTGTCTGGACTTCTTGAGGCATGCATTTTTTCAGCATCATTCGGAACAGGCTCTTACTTGTATCTGTTTGATCCCAGGAACCTCCAGTTTCCTCTCTCCACTTGGTCTGGAAATCATTGATGAACTTAACAACGTTCTCATCTTCTTTCAATATTACTGATTCCAGCTTTCCTGGATCCATTTTGGTTGGGTATGCTTTTCGCAGAGCGTTCCAAACCTTGTTCCTGTGTGGTCCAAACGCTAGGCTATTTCCTACACTTTGTCCAGTTGCTGCTTGTAGACCAGCCTCATTCAGAATCTCCGTGGTTTTCACTTTCCCAATTGTCTGTGCCAGAATAGCCTTTACATCTCCTATTGCCAGGAGGTGTCCCGTGGTTTTCTCTTCTAGCTGTGTTATCCATTTCTGTGCTCCATTACATAAATCTGGTAGTTGGTTAGCCAGACCTGTCATATCCATAAATGACCATGGTACATAGTGATACTGATTTCCTTTTGACACAAGTGGGTAGTGTCCAGCCGCAGTATATTCTTCTGGGTCTGACATACGTGGTTCGTCATTAAAGTGTACGGGTCCAATGTCTTCTTCATCAGGCCAGGATGAGGTGACACGCCAGCTTGAGGGTTTCTTTGAACCTGTAGATTTTCTTTTCATAGCTGGTCTCATTTCAGATACAGCCTTTCTTGCTTCCTTCAGAGAGTCATTGAGACGTCTGTCGAGGTGCTTTTCCAGTCGCTTGAATGATTCATCAAGGGAATCATCACTGTAACCATCTTCTTCTGCAATGTTGGAAATGTCATGTTGATATTCATTTCTGTACACTTGGTTTCTGCTCTTTGGGTGTAGTTGTCTGTTGTGTTTTGAAGTGCTTGCCTGTCTCTCTTCCATTCTTTTCCTTGCCTCTCTCTCAGGTTCAATGATCATGTACCCTTTTACTTTTCTCTTTACCTGATTTCTCTCCATCACTTCATTTTCTTCTGTTCCTGCTGTATCTTCATCTGCTTCATACAGTGATGGTGTGGGTGGTTCTTTATCCATACTGTCCGTTCTTTCTGGGTTGTCTCTCCTCCTCCTTTCCATCATCCCTTTTTCAGGTGTGACTTGTTTGTTTGCGAACCCCTGTACTTCAGACAGAAATTGAGCATTCCGTTCTTTCAGTCTTTCCATACCTCTTTTCTTTGTTTGTGGCTCGTCAGATTCTCTCGACGCATATGGTTCTGTTGCTCTTTCTTCACTCCATTCCCTTCCATCCTCACTGCCACTTCCGGATGTTGTTGATTCTGGTGTTTCTTCCATTTGTCTGTTCATCCACTCAGTATCACATGACGTTACTTTAATTTTCCCCAATACTTGTCCTTCAAATCCAAATGTACCTTTATCTTGTTCATGCAGCTTCTGTAGTGGGTACATTCCTCCACCCTTCTGTTGCATGTGTTCCTCAGTGTATGGTGGTGGTCTCTCTAATTCTAAGCTTATTTTCTCTTTTCTTCCCTTCTGGGTTTTCTCTTTTCTGTCACTCCCTTCCAATTTCTGATCCCTCTTTCCTGATTTTGTTTCTTGTTTTTCTTCTTTAGTTTCTCCCTCCTTCTTTTTCCCTTCATTTTCAAACCATTCTACAATTTCTAGCTTTTGTTCTAATTTAATCCTTCCCTTACTGCCCTTTTCTTTAGTGGTGTGTCTAAGCATCTCCTTTACTTCTTTACAATTTTCTTCTTTAAAAGTTCCCTCTTTAGGCCATTGTAATTCTCCTGATGTCCTGTCATGCCATTTTACCATGCATTTTCTGATATACTTTTCATCTTCCTTGTGTTTAGCTATAATTATGTCTACGGGTGTTGCTGGCTTTGGCCATGCGTTTTTTCCACGGCAGAATAACTTCCCCATCACACACTTTTGTCCCGTCTTATAGTGTGATTTTTTGTGCCTCTTTTCTCGCTTATTTCTTGTAGTTCTCTTAGTGTGCGTCTTATGACTGCTGCTGGTCTTTAACAATTGTTTTTTCTTTATATGTTTGTTACGCATTAATTTTGTGATGATGTCAGAATCAGAGGCGTGACTATTTTGTCAAGGGTCTGAAAAATTATTCTACCGTCTGGGCCTATAGGTATCAGCGTAAATTCACTATTATTATTTATCACCCACTCACGATACAGCACTACCGGACCGCTCTCGTGATCAATTAATCTATATCTTTTTACTTTCCGTCCTCCCGTACCTTCCTCTAAACGCAATATGTCAAAAACTGGGTATTGTCGCAGCAGTGAAATGAGCGGAGTTAACCCAGGGGGTCCTCCTAGTCCTCCAAATTCTAGCGTACTATTTATTACTCTTAAACGAACCTCTCTAGGAATTAACCCTAGGAAGGAGCTCATTTCTTCATTCTAAAATATGATGTAAGTATTAGAGTGTGTGTGTTACAGTTGAGGTCTAATACGTCAGGTATTAATGAAAGCCTAAGCGTCCACTCTCCCTTGTCACACTCTATGTTTTTAAGTAGGTCTTTTCCTGGATTATTCAACAACCATCTATTTGTTTCACTCTGATCCGATTCTGAAATTCTAAACTCCCGTTCACACTTGGTTGTGACTCCTTCTTCACTTATCTGCTCGTCCCAGTTAATTACTCTGAATCCGCTTAACATTTGTTTCTTATCTAATATATATTTAATATTTATAACTTAGGTGCATTTATCATTTCATGCACTATATTTATTATCATTAGTGTTGTGTCGTCGACTACACTACACGTAAAGGTACCTTTTGTATCTTACTTAAGCTTATCTTTAATAACTTATATGTTGCTGCGCATGTGTACACTAGTCCAAAGAAATTATTATGTTATAATACTACTAGGCTGGTACATTCAGTACCTGTACCACTCCCGTGTCACAGAAGAAGCTGATGTCACAGTGAGGTCTGTGTCTGGTAGCGCATCACTGATTATGTCACAGACAAGACTATGTCACAGTAAGCTCTATGTCACAGACAAGACCTATGTCACAGTAAGCTCTATGTCTAGTGGCATGTACCTCAGCCAAACAATTCCTTTAATATTAGAGATATTATCTATCACTTATATGCTATTTTCTTAGATTCTTCTATTTAAATTTATAGCAAATCAGAAAATCCAATTTTTGGTCTTCTATCTTCTTTTTTTAGGCTAATTCTAATACTATATCCCTCTTAACTAGGCCTTATATTTTCTTACACACATACATAAATTCAGTACAGACTTTTCACATAACACACTCACATTTAAGAGACACACATACAAGACATATGAACAATACACCAACACAAGCGCTTTCTACTACAATTTCAAAAATTTGAGTACTCAGAACAACTTCAACAATAAAATATCTTATCACACAACCTGGGCCCAGAAAACATCAATTCCACCTGTAGGAATTTTCAAATAGCGCTCACCTACAGGAATTTTCACTCTACACCTGGCTGCACACGCGTCTCAGAACGGTGAGTCACCTATATGTTCTGTGCCTAACGGCGGACTCAGGAATTTTTCACCTACCACGTCTGGAGCCGCAGCTCCTACTTAGTGTATTGCAGGAATTTTTCGTGGGTCCAGCCCCACTGGTTGGCAAGTTTCCTCGTCAGGGCTTGACCCAACACAGTGGCGTTACCTCACTTATCACACAACGTATAAAATAGTAATAAAGAGAATATAAAACAAAAATCACAAAACAAAATAAAACTTATGGAGATCTCTTAATACTTCGTTACTTCATCCAGTCTTTTACTTGTTAACATAAATTTTACAATCAATTTAAATATAATAATTAATTTATCAATATTGGCAACTTAAATTTTACTTTGTTCAATATACCTTAGGAGTACCTCTCTCCAGCTGGAAACACGCACACTAACAGACCATGAACTTCTAATGCAGAAATTTGATCAAACAGGTTTTCTGCTTACCTTTTCTTATGCCGGCAAAAGTTGATGGTCTGTCAGCCCGCGCTGGTCCCAGGTCCCCGGAGGAGCCCTCCGTAGAGGCAATCACGTCGGCAGGGTCACCAATAAATGTGGGAGATTTTTCTCCTACACTAGTTACAGTTGCCTTAATTACAAATATTACACAAAAACTTTAACTTTAAAAAGAACCAAAGAAAAGACTCCGGACTCCTTGTAGATCTGGATGAAGTAAGGCAGGATTTATTGCAGCAATAAAACCAAGTGAGCCAGCTTAGCAATGCCTAGGTTGTAGTCCCAAGCACCTCCAAGACCTGACTGAAGTACTGTGTCATGGGCACTTCTTTTATACAGTTTTCAAGGGGAGGAGCGCTCACCTAGCCCCCTCCCCTGTACATTTTTTCTTATTTCTTATCAAATTATTAACCCATTGTAATCCAACTTTTTCCAAGTATTGTCACCCATTGTAATTACATTTTCTCTTATCTTGTTTGCTTACGTCATATACCTCGTCATCTGACTCCATATCTTTTCCCCATTATAGTCTATTTTTCTTTCAAATTATTTTCCATTATCTTTACACTAAGTTTGTTTATTATTAAAAAATATAGGGGCGGCGCTTATTTTACTATATATTCTTAGTTCTTCCGGGTTACTCTACAGTTCTCGACAGACAGGCCATGGGTAAGCATCTCTCTCGCACTCATTTTAATTATTTGTCTTATTTTCCTAATTTGTTGTATTTACGCATTTTATTTTATTGTTATAGCTAAGTGCAACTGCCCAAGCACTGAATACATCCCTTTGGACGATTCGGACAGCCAGGACAGTCCAGAGCACAACTCCTTTGAGGATTACACTCCTACTGAACCTGTTGCTGACCGAGCCTCAGTGAGTTTTTGCCAAAATGAGTCTGATGGATCATTGACACAATTTCTTCATAAGAACGGTCTTACTTATGCCAGGAAAGATGACTCCGGGCCTGGTCCTTCTAAGAGACCACGTCCGGAGGCACATAGCTCCCCTTTACTTTCCTTCAGGCCCGTGCGACCAGAGTCTAGTACTCCAGCCCATTCTCTTTTAAGGCCTGTTGGTCTAAGAAGCGTCAGTACTCAGACTGATTTTAAAATGTCTGTTGGTACCCAAACTGATTTTCCTGAAGCGCCTACACCACTTTTGAATCGTGGTATTTCTGTTTTTATTCCTCACACTGATCTTCCCATCAATGTGGTTCTGGGTCAGAGAAGGCTTGATATTTAATTTCTTATGCCTTTTGTTATTTGATGCTTACCCAGGCCCCCTATTTTACTGTACTTTTATATGTTGGGCCTTATACTTTGTATTTTTATTTTATTCACTATGTAGGTGCACATGTCATTTTATTTTGTGCCTACTCTTATTAAACTTATTATTCATTAAGCTGAGTGTGTGTCTTTTGGTTATTTGTCTGTGTCCCTTTAAATTTGACATGTCTGCACATGTATCCAGCCCCTGTTACATCACAGTTAAGATCACCCCATGTCTGAGGAGATTACCTCATGTCTGGGGCTATTGGCATTACATAATGTCTAGGGCTAATATCAGCTGACATTACATTATGTCTAGGGACATCAGGTACTTTTGGATGCTCAAGGTACAAAGATTACATCATCCCTAGGGTCTGTTTGGTACACACTGTCCCCTACGCATCTCAAATCCAAGATGGCTACCTGTCTAGAGTTCGTTTGAGTTCATGCTGCCTGTTCTTGCTACTGTGACATCACATTGTCCTCAGCTCACCTCTGTCTCCTTACCTTACCTCTATGTTCTTTTACTAAGATCAATAGTTTCTATCATATTGTTGCATGCATAAGTATATTTAATAAAAATATGCTCACAACAAAATGTGAACATTGTTGGCATCATTAAACACTGACAACCCAATGCATCATAAAATTTGATTTGAACAGATGGAAATATCTAGTGTGACTCATACATTAACATATAGATTGAGATTCCAAAATACAAAATATCTTGCATTTTTACTAGTCACAATTTATTTATTGCCAGAAACCATTTCTACTGACTTTTGCAACGGAACGTTCTTCTTCTTTTTCATCTTCTCTTGCTGAGTACAAATTGAAGTAAATGGAGTAAACTTGTCACCTTATAACCATGACCAGAACTCTGAGGATAAGTATGTAACACTCATCAGCTTACCTGTCCACATCTTACCAAAGAGTTGAGGGCTCAAATGATAATTATATAATTATAACACTATACTATTTGTTTGTTAATCATAAATGTTATCATTCATTAATTCACTCACTCATTCATTAATTATCTACAGTATATATCCTGTACAGGATCATGGGATGTCTAGAGCCTATCCCAGGAGACTTTGGGTACAAGGTCGGGTACACCCTGGACAGGGTGACAAACAATCGAGAGATGTTGAAATATATGAGGTTCAGTTTTTTTTTTTATTAAATTGCAAAAGAAATATATTTTTTCCCTTGATATTCTAATATTATTTTAGATGCACTGTAGGCACATGACTACACAACAAGCTCCTGCATGCACACTTGCCAGTGCTCTCCCACCCACTGATCTCTTCATTTATTGTCCTTTTCTTCCATTTCCATTCTTTTATTCTGTCTGATTGCCTTTTTTTCCTGTGCCTCAGGAAACAGGCATACTGACACATTTGTATGGGAGAAAGAGAGAGAGAGAGAGAGAGAGAGAGAGAGAGAGAGAGAGATCTAAAAAGGTGAACTGTTAGGACAATACAACATCAGAAATGCATTAATTTGCCATCAATTTGATTGTCTGACAATGAATTAAAGAAGATTAACATGAAAGAGGGGACAGAGAGAAAGAAGAAATGAGAGAGCAAAAAAATGAGGATAATACATTGCATGATTCCACTACTAAGTGATCAGTGCATTGATCATAAAATTTATCCTGTTTGTTTCTGCTGCATCATAAAAAACTAAATTTGCTGTATAGAAAAGTTACCTTTTCTGACCCGACATATCACATTAAGCATCCCAACACTCCACTACACTAACAAGATGTGCTAGACAGAGTGGTTATCATTGTGAAAAAAAAAAAAAAAAAGAATACCCAAAAATCCAACAAATGCAAATGTGACTCTAGCTAGTCAGTTGATTTAGATGAATGTGAGGTATGTACATATGTGTTTACATTTAAAAATATAATTGTGCTGTATTCATATTTAAACCTGAATTGGGTAGGATTTAATAATAATAATAATAATAATAATAATAATAATAATAATAATAATAATAATAATAAAATAGGGCAACACATTGGCTTAGTGGTTACCACTGACACCTCGCACCCTTAGGGTCCGGGTTCGATTCCCACCTCTCTGTGTGCATGAAGTTTGCATGTTCCCCCCCACCTTGGTGGGTTTCCTCCAGTTACTCCGGTTTCCTCCCACAGTCCAAAGACATGCAGATTAGGCTAACTGGCATACCCAAATTTCCCGTAGTGTGTGAATGAGTTTGTGTGTATGTGCATGTGCCCTGCAATGGATTGGCAGCATGTTCAGGGTGTACTCTGCCTCAGGCCCTAAGTTTCCAGAAATAGGCTCCAGAGCCCCCGCAACTCTGTATACAGGATCAAGCGGTATAGACGATGAGTAAGTGAGTAAGATAATATAAAAAATAATAATTATGTCATCTGAGTCATTCAAGATAGTAGTGAAATTCTAAATAACACACTACTGTAAACTGTATTAGAAATCATAGTTTACACTATAAACAATAATTATACTATGTAATAATTATTATAAATCACTGATTATCATGTTTTCATATGTTTTCTTATTATTCTGACCTGATTGGCTCCAAACATAACTCATAACATAACTTTAACTAAATTTGAGTTTTACTACTACTACTACTACTACTACTACTACTAATAATAATAATAATAATAATAATAATAATAATAATTAATCACTTCTCACATGTGTAGTGTAATCAAGTGCACCTGGTCTGTGACTTTTTTTTCTTGACCACTTTATTTAAGTTCTGTTTTGTGCTCTCACATATCAGTCCCTGTCCTTATGTGTCTTAAAGAAAAGTCTACACTGTCCATCCACTCTGCCTCTTTATCCTTACACTAAGAATTATACAATGAATGCTAAATGCACTGTACATAATAATGAACGTGGTTTATGTATAATGTCTGTGTACACACACACACACACACACACACACACACACACACACTAAATAAGTTAATTAATTAATTAAAATATAATAAAAGAGTGTGTTTCCTATTCATATATATATTCTGAGAGTTTATAATTAGTGATATGCCCTTCTTTTGCTAGAAAAGAGGCTGAAATCAAATGCAGTATAATAGAGGGGGGTGTCAAGGTTTTTTTTTTTTTAAACCACAAGCTGGTGAAGCATAGTCTTGTTACTTCAGATTCCCTTAGCATTCCATATATGATTAGCCAGTTGCGAACTGCCATTGCCTCAGTCATTGATCAAATCATTGCAGTGCTTTAGTTACAAAATGCAAATCATAGTTTTAAGGATTAACAATTTATTACCTACAAGGGTATACCATTTGTACCTGTTGTAAGCTGATCACCAATAACCAGAGGTGGAAAGAGTATAAAAATTTTGTACTCAAGTAAAAGTACTGTTACATCAGTGACATTTTATTAAAGTACAAGTAAAGTTACCATTATAAAAATCTATAAGTAACTCTTTACTCAGAGTAAAAGTTAGAGTAACTTTTTTAACAGCAGGGGTGGGATGGGGGGATTCTAGTGTAGTTAAAAAAAGACAAGCAGATATAAGTCGCAAACTGGTTGTTTTTAATTGAAGGAACACCTTTGCATAATAAAGCTGTTACCTTTCTTATGCTTGAAAAACAAAGTGGTCACTTAAATATGGTGTTACATCCCAGTCTAGGGTTAGGCCATACAGCAAAAGAATGGGGTTTTATTTTAAACTGAATGGAAGTGGTGGTGGTATATGGCAGAAAGAACTACACCCAGTCGGTAGCTGATGAAAGTGAGGTTTGTATTGCTTTACAAAAATACACACACACACACACACACACAAACACAAACACACACACACCACCAGGATCAGCTTCAGGATGGACCCAGGCCGAAATAATAAACAAAAGGGTATCTGTATTTTAGTAGCTAGATTACCTGCAAGAAAATTTGACAAAACACAAACAAAAATACAGGTACCTTCCCTGAAATCAAAAACAGTGAATAAAGTCCTTCTTCCCAAAATAAACGGTAGCCACACCCTTACTACCGGTGAGTGCACAAACATACAGTGAAATTATCTACAAATATATACAAAGAGCCAAGCAACCAAACCAAAGGGACAAAGCAATAATCAAAGTCAATGGGAGGCAAAATTCAAAACCAGATTACCCAATCAAATATCAAAACACCAAAGTCAAATCCAAAAATAATCTCTCCACCACGCCTCTTCTTTCTCGCGTCTCTCTCTATATATGGTAGCACTGATTGATTACGTCACTCTCAGAATGGAAGCGACTGTGTGGAATGTCAGGTTGCTGATGTAGGGAGAGTCAGAAAACCTGAAGTGAAGTCTGGAGCGGTGCAGGCCAGGGCTGCGTTTCCCGATAACGATTGATCTTAGCGCTTAAGAGCGTTTTCTACAAGTCATTTTGTGAACGTTAGTTATGATTTCACGTGTGTTTCCCAAAAATGCACTTAACACAATTGGATGTAGCCCTGCTTTAGGTGCTACTTAGGAGTCGCTATCCGTTGGTCAAGTGCTGAAATGTCACGCTGTAGAATGGCAGCTATTATTTAGAATTATTATTAGGTATTATTAGGGAGAATTATTTATCAATTTCTTTATCAATAGTTGATTATCTTACATCAAAATAAATAAATAAATAAATAAACAAATAAGTCAATAAATAAATACATAAATAAATAAGCTCTTACATTTATTTTTGAAAAGTTTAGCCTAATTATCTTCACCGGATGTGCATTTGCCAATAGGAGAAAAATTTAAATAAGCACATACCTAGGGGTGGAGACACTAGCAAAATGGCTGAAACCAAAAAACAAAGAAAAGACATTTTTCAAAAAGAGGAAATTAATATTATTTTAGAGGAGGTGGAGCTACATATATGTTACGTGGTGCGGTATGGAGAGCCACACCACGCAATGTTTTTTAATTATAAAAGCCCTTATGCTGGGCGTTAGAGTGGGTCAATGAAATAGGAGTTAGTGAGAGTGCTTGTGATACACACGGGAAGACCTTCCCATTTGGAGATAGCGTGGGATTACTAATGAAGGAACTTAAAAGGAAACCAATGAAAACTGTAAACACAAAATAAACAGAGCTCCGCTGTCTACGCGAGAACGGACGGGGCTCTGGAAAATAAAACAAAACTTGTCCTCTCGGGGCGTTCACCCTTACCGAGGACTTTTGGGAGAGAGAGAGAGAGTTTGTGCTTTGTGCACTAACAAACTGAACTGCTGCGTGCCGCTCTCTCTATCTCTCTCTCTCTCTCTCTCTCGCACTCTCTCTCGCTGGCGTCTTAAATAGACAGTGGCTGGGGCTTTGCCTCTGTCCCTAAACACCTGTCTGTCTGTCTTTTATTTTATTTTATTTCTTACTTTTCTTTTCCTTTTCTTTGGCCCTGATACCTTCACTGGTGCTACCTAAATAATCGCACGAAGTGCACCGGTATTAGGACCCTTAAATAAACACGCCGTCAGGTGTGGCTCATTCAGGCTGATTGTCTGACGGCGGCGTTGCCTAGCAACCATGTGTATAAATGGCCGCGCCTTTGCCTGTTCCGAACTCTGAGTGGTAGCAACCTGCAGAACTGCCCGTTCTGAACAGCTCATGCGCGGCTCTGCCCCTCACGCGACCCACATTGTTACAGTAACCCCACCCAACTACGCCCCCCCCCCCCCTCTACGGGCGGCTCCGGGCTCCTGAGGCAGTTTAGGGCACACTGACATCCCCAGTTCGAGATGGAACGGGTCGGCCAGTCTATGCAAGGGTTGTGACGATGTAACCAGGGAAACCCCAGCACTACTCTCTGTTCTGGCACCCGGGTTACCAGAAATGAGATCTGCTCAGAATGACGTCCGAGCCGTAGTAGCACTGGGACCGTCCTGTGTGTCACACACCCTGACTTCATTGGCTGGCCGGCCAGGGAGACCAACGGGATGGCGGAAGGGAGTGGGCTAACTGGAATACCCAGTGCTGCAGCTAACCTCCCATCAATAGCAACCATGTGTATAAATGTCCGCGCCTTTGCCTCTTCAGAACTCTGAGTGGTAGCAACCTGCAGAACTGCCCGTTCTGAACAGCTCATGCCCCTGCCCCTCGCACGACCCGCATCGTTACAATATAAACATATAATTTTCAGCAGGTTTAAGGGCTGTCATACAAATAAAGAAAAACAAATTTTTTATTGCTACAAAACCTACTGCAACAAGGGGGATTAAAACATCAGGGAAGGAGATCAGGAAGAAGTGGCAGGACTATTCAAGCCTAGCTAAAAAATAAACGGCACTGTAGAGGACAACAATTAATAAAACAGGTGGTGGGCCTAATAACGCTCCTGTTCTTACTGCAGAAGAAGAAAAGGCACTGTCAATTCTTGGAGCAACTGTCTCAGGTGGGATTTGTGGTGGTATTGACCTCCGTGGAGGAGTTAGTTTGGGTCAACCTGAACCTGAGTCAGGTCCATCATGTTTGCAAGAGCAATCAGGTTCACCTCCTATTGACAGACACCTACCATCTCCCAGTCCTCCCAACAGTCCATCCATACCCCAGCCTCCGTCTTCAATTGTTCAGGCTACAACCACAACACCTCAGCAATTTGAGAATGTCTGTGGTTGTAGTCAGGACTTAGTACAGCTGGAGCGAGAGAAACTAGATGTCTAAAAGATATCAGACAATCTCTTGAAGAGGCCATGGATATGAACAACAACATTCAGAAGTAAATCAGTGAACTTAGGAAGGCCAAGCTGGCTTTGGAAGCAAGGAGACTTTCACTGAAAATGATGAGATTTGAAAGGCCCTCCATTTCAGTGCCAATTATTTTGCAAGATGAGTCAGGTAACATTGTTCAATGTTGTTTAATCGTGAATAATTACATGTTTTAATATAATGTGTTCTGCAACATGAAATATTCTTTTCCACGTGTACACTCATCACATTTTGCAATATCTTTTGCAGATCCTGGGGAACAGAACAAACTACAAACTTGAATCAATAAAAACTGCTTAAATGTAACATTTTGATGCTTGTTAATACACTCAAAGCCTAAGGCTCAATGAAATACTATAAAGCAGAAGAATTTTTATTATAAGAGTTTCAAATTTAAATAGCTACTTGTAGTACCTTTTTTTTTTTAATTAATTAATAAAAATAAGCATGCAAGCCCTATGGACTAGTTTCACAGACACGGCCAGGATTAGGCCATAGTTCAATTAGATTTAAGTAATTAAAATCTAATAAATGTGCCTTAGAAAAAAAACATTACTGGTGTCCATCTTGAGACGAAAAAAAGGGACTGATATATTTTAAGATCAGCAAGTGTCCTTCAGATGAAAAAGCTCAGACTTACATTCTAGTCTGGACTAGGTTTAAGCCTTGTCTGTGAAAAGAGGGGTTTATATATTTACTACAGCTTGAGTCTTGAGGGTGTGTGGCAATATAGTATTAGGGCCTATCTATTAGCCTATCCATATAGGTGCAGAAAAATGTGCACATTCTTTATCAGCCCTGTTTTATATAAATGTACTCTCTATATACATTTATAAAAGCACAACCTTTGACCATTATACGAGAATAAATTCAGAGAAGAGGTAATTAATGCAATTTCTAAAATCAGTGATTCAGTTTCTTCAAGTGGGGCCTAGTGAAATAGATGACAATCAGTGTGTGATATCTGAATATTATCACAACCTGAAAAACTTTAATCATATGTTTGCTGTGAGTAATTTTAGGACAGTATATAAAGTTCATACTTCAGTAGTCTTGCAGAAGAAATCATGGCTGCACTACAGCAAGTTAGTCAAAGAGAAGGCGAAGTCAAGGACAGAGACGACCAAGGTGTACACTATGTACTATAAATGCCTTCATCAGGCAGCATCAAAATCCTCTGGATATGCTTGATGATATGGCTGTCATTGACAGATACCATCTGCCACAAAGAGAAATAGTCCAGCTGCTCAATG
>QNUK01001810.1:0-27406 GCA_013621035.1 Clarias magur | reverse complement strand
AGTCTTGCCAGTGAGAGTGTGTTCTCTATGGAGTGGGCCCAGGTGTACTGTCTTTGTTTCTTGTGTAAGTCTCTCCATATGTCACTTAAGTCCTGGGCCTCCATCATCTCCCACATGCGTTTACGGGAGGCCATGTGAGGTTCTCTATGGTTTCTGTCCAGGTTGTCGGTTGTGCAGTTAAAACCCCCACCCAGAATTAAAATGTCAGCAGGGTTACAGTCGTTAATTACGCTGTTTAGTTTGTCTAAAAACATCATCCTCTCTACTGCCTTGGTGGGAGTGTACACACAAATAAAAACAAAAACTTCATTTTCATAAAACGTTCTCACTTTTAAAAGCCTCCCATTTAAAAATTCTTGTACTGTATAAGAGTTTGGTATAAAATTGCGAGCAAAGAGCAGTGCGACTCCACCACTCAGTGGTGTATTGTGGCTCAGAATCGTGAGCCCATCCCACTCCTTCGACCAGTCCGCTGCGTTCTTGGAGTCGCTGTGTGTCTCTTGAAGTAGAGCCACATCAACATGTTTCTGTTTTAAAAGTTCGTATAGTTTGGCTCTTTTTTCACATGTTCTTGCCCCATTAATATTTAAACTCGCAATATTTACTTCACTCATTAAAAAGTGTGTAGATAAAAAGACAGTCTTATATAAAAGAAAACATACCGGTGTCCAGCAGGGAGTAAAAATCCTTCTAGAATTCCTCTTCAGCGAGTTCCTTGTTTATTTTAGTAATCCATTTTTTTAGTCTAAAGATTTCAAGTTCAGCGAAAACCTTTTGTCTTCTGTAGTACTTGACGTCATGGACGAACTGCCTCTTACTTGAGAAGTGGTCTTCTATTTTGATTTTTGAGCCCCTTTTTGTCTTCTCTAGAAAAACATGTATGGATTCCTCGCTGTAGACGACTGGCATTCTTTCTTCCTCTGCGGTGAGGAGCAGCACAGAGTCTGAGATGTACCCATCACTGTCTGACTCCGAATATACTGTAGTCAAAGTTTTCAACCCTGAATGTAAAGACAGCATTTAGCTCTTCTACACCCTCTTTAAAGATCATAAAAACAACTCTCCTAAAAGACACCAGGTGTTTAATCAGTGGGGATTTACAGCCCAGGGGGATTTTCTTTATAGGGGAGACCAGTCTTCCATATCTGGACAGTTCTGCAGCGATGACACTATCAGGTATGAAGGGAGGGACGTTGGACAGAACTATTTTCTTGGCTGGGGAGCTCAGGGGAGAAACCCGGATGTGCTCGTTATTTACACTGATACCATTCTGTACAAGTTTAGCCGCTTTATCTACACTATTTACAAACGTAACCACAGCGCTGTTCATGCGGGAAGCAGAGACGATGTTCTCGTGTCCCACCACATCACCAACCGCTAACACACACTCCTCTAAACTCGCCGCGCACACCACACGCACACCGTGCCGGCGAGTTAAACTTTCAAACCGCTGTGTGTTCTGAGCCGCCATGCTCCAGCAACACACGCGCACACACACTCACACACGCGCACACACACTCACACACGCGCACACACACACACACACACACACACACACACACACTCAGTCACGCGCACACACTCACACACACAAAAAAGGTAAATTTAGCCAAAAGATGTAATAAATGGCGAAAAAAGGCAAAAAGAAAATTGGCAAAACGCCAATCGCTCTCACGCGCTCTACACGCCACACTCGCTTCCCTGCCGCACCGCGCATGCGCAGAGAGACAGAGACAGAGAGACAGAGAGACACCTGGGCCATTTACCTCATAAAGAATATAATTGTCATATACCAAAAAGATTCTGCTCTGAACAGAACACAAAGTCATATTGGGTATACATGAATCTAAGCATTCAAAAATCACACTTTCCCAGGACTGACTAACATTATCAGGAAACTTCAGTTCAATTGAATGTTATTTATATACAGTAATGTTTTACACAATGCTCACTGCTGCAAAGCAGCTTCATACAAACTTCATCCCGGCTGTGAGTGAACTGGTGCAGAGATTTCTTCATAATAAAGTGACAAACATTTGTAAAAATGAAAATTAGAAATCGGCTCAAAATATTTGTATTTGTGATCACCCTGTGTGTCCAACATTTCCACCAAGCGGACAGGCATCTAATCGAGATCCTACCCCTGCCATTCTGCAAAGAGACTTTAAAGTTGTACAGAAACACCTTGAGCGACAGGTGCAGAGGACGATTAGGGCAATCTCAACTGTGTATTAAAAAATACACAAAAAATAGCAATTCAATTAGAGAAATTCTGGGATCATCACAAAGTGAAAGGAAGACGTCCCCTCATCTACCTGGTCCTGAGTCAACGTTCAACTTCAATCTCTTCCTGAGGCTGAGGAGGTTTTACTAGCCAGAAAAGCTCCAGAAAACCAACAAACATACAAAACCCAAAGCACTGAGCAGTCAAAAGCAAAGCTGGGAAAGCTGAGGATCATATCGCTTCACCTTTCTCCTCAAAATTCCCCAGTGGTGTGCTATTGGAGTCACGTTCAGCAACATACTGTACATGGGCATTTAATTTTTTTTTTTTTTGAGATTTTTGAGATTTTCCCAAAGTAATCTCCCCAATATCATTCGCCCCCATCAATATCATTCGCCCCCATATCATCACACTTCACCTCTGTGGCGTTAACGTTGGTAGTCCTGACTTGGATGTGGACTTTATATTTGTTTCTGATTGTTTATAAGAATAAAGTCTAAATCAACACAGAAATAAAATGTATTAAGAGGTGATCGAGTGTTTAGTCATTTGACATTTACGTGATTTTTCACAGGGATATTACATTTACATGAGCAACTTACAAAAAGTGCTTTAAAGTTTACATCACTGGATAGATACTTACACTGGGTTAACTAGGTCAATAACTAAGTGCCATTAGTCTAACGCAACTGAGAAGAGGGGGGGAGGGGGGGGGGCGGTTAGTCCTGTAAGTACTGGAGAAATAGATACGTACGGATATAGTGACTTCTATAGTGTGACTCCTATCTATCTATCGGTGAATGAGCTGTTTTTATAAAATAATAACCTATTAGAACGAGTGCATCGATATCATCCTGCAATTTGGAGCTGCACAAATGTAAAAGAGATGCTGTTATAGAAAAGTAAACTATATCTCCTGAACAGTGACGTGGGACAATGCTGGAACTAAAAAACTAATCAGGTTGGAGAGATCGGATGCCACGGCCTTCAGGAGTAAGGAAATGATTTGTACAAAAAGTATTTGGAATGTTACTGTAACACTCAGCAAGTAAGGTGGACATCAGAGGGTACTGCTTCTGAAGAAATTAGATTATGATTTAAAAAAAATTTTTTTTTTTAATATAATTGCAGGAATTCAGAGCTTACAGTATAAACAAATCTCTCTATGAAATAGTTTACTCAGGGTGCTAAAGAAGGACCACTAGACTGTGCCGGATGTTTATCAGCGGAGGATACGGATGTTAAGAGGTTTTTACAATGCATTGATGCATTCCCTCTTGCCGTACATTTCTTTTGTTAACTCAGTGATCGCAGGTGAAACTATGGTTGTTTCATTATGTTTCTAATCTATGTTTTACTATATTTTTAAAGTACATTAGTTTTGAGTGCAAGTTCGCTGATGACACGACCGTGGTGGGTCTCATCAGCAAGAACGACGAGTCGGCGTACAGAGAGGAAGTGCAGAGGCTAACGGACTGGTGTAAAGACAACAACCTGGCTCTGAACGTCGAAAAGACAAAAGAGATGGTTGTTGACTTCAGGAGGACTCGGAGCGATCACTCTCCGCTCAGCATCGACGGCTCTTCTGTGGAGATCGTCAAGAGCACGAAATTCCTGGGCGTCCACCTGGAGGAGAACCTCTCCTGGTCCCTCAACACCAGCTCTCTGCATAAGAAAGCCCAACAACGTCTTTTCTTCCTGAGAAGGCTGAGAAAGACACAGCTTCCACCAACAATCCTCACCACCTTCTATAGAGGAACTATTGAGAGCATCCTAAGCAGCTGCATCACTGTCTGGTTTGGGAATTGTACCATGTCAGACCGCATGACCCTACAGCGGATAGTGAGGACAGCTGAGAAGATCATCGGGGTCTCTCTCCTTTCTATCGAAGACATTTACATCACACGCTGCATCCGCAAAGCCACCAGCATTGTGGCTGACGGGACACATCCATCACACTCATCTCACACACACACACACACACACACACACACACACACACACACACACACATCCATCACACTCACTCTTCACCCTCCTGCCATCTGGACAAAGGTACCGAAGCATTCGGGCCTCACATCCAGACTGAGAAACAGTTTTTACCCGCAAGCCATCCGTCTCCTCAACACAAAGGGACTGGACTGATACACACACACATACACACACACACACACACACACACACACACACACAAATCACTCAGACGAACTAAATAACATCTGGACTGAACTGATAAACACACATGCACAATCACACTGATGCACACCCATCCCAATCTGCTCATACCTACATACCTGTGCTGCTCCTCGCAATTTTTTGCACAATATTTAAATTGCTATTTATTGCTATTTGCACACAATACTTCTGTCAAAATTGTAAACTGTTTACTGCTGCTCTTCCCACGACCTCAATTCATCCTTCATCAAAAAAGTACTGTTATGTCTTACATTGTTGTGTCTGTCATGTACCACTTTGTTTGCACATTTGCACGTGCACTTTGTCTATTTTTGTATTTTTGTATAGATATTGATAGTTCTTCTTTTAGAGTAACTTAAAAATGTAAAATTTATGTTGTACATTTATGTTGTTGCATGTATGTAGCACCCTGGTCCTGGGGGAACGTTGTTTCGTTTCACTGTGTACTAACTGTATATGGTTGGAATGACAATAAAAGCCGACTTGACTTGACTTGACTTGAAATAGGACGAAATGTTCTACTTTTCTAATCTACCTGTCTGTCTGTCTAATGTGTGGATGAGCCATCACTATCAAACTGCCCTTCAAGATTAGGGAAGTGGGAGTGTGGAAGTGTAAAACAGTATTTGTACTGTTCTCCTTGCATCTACTCATGCAATTTAACAGCCAGACAAACGTATAGACACCATAAAGTACAGACGAGTCAGGATTCATCTTAGTGTTTAATGTTTAATAAGATGCCAGGTACATTATGAATTAAGAGTAAAACTGAAAAAAAAAGAAAAAGCAAATAAACAATAATCAGAAGGCAAAGAGAATAGCAAGAAATACTAATATAGTAAGCTAGGCTAATGGCTATCCCCATATTACATCAAATTAAAGCTTTGAAGAAACACAATATTACAAATATATGCAAATATATATAATTAAGTATTCTATAATGAAAAATTAACTTACAGATGATGCGTTTATGAACACAAAACAAAGAATGGCCTTCAAAACATGGAAGTGCAAACAACCGCACGTAGAACTCCACTCGCCCTTTTTAATGGTAACTGCCACTAGGGGGCAGCAAACTATTTTAATTTATGATGAAATTTCTCCCTCTCTCTCTCTCTCTCTCTCTCTCTCACACACACTTGTGTTTGCTAAAGTCCGGTCTTTATGCTCGTTAGCAAACTAAAGCATTTTACTGATGAGTCTCACAACAGATGCTTTTCTTATGGACACACAGCTGTGTAGTCCCAATCTTATCAGTTCTCATCATATTGACTCTTGACTTTTCTACTAAACATAGCTTTGGTTTATACGATGCATTTTTATGATGCAACGTTACCAAGCATTTAAGGGATCTTAGATCATGTTTATTCATGACTTTTTTTTCCCAACCACATTTGTTCTGCAAAGTTCACGTCAAGTCAAGTAGGCTTTTATTGTCATTACAACAATATACTTTACATTTCCGTACACGGTGAAACAAAACATTGTTCCTCTTAAACCAAAGTGCTACATACATTCAACATGAATTACGAAAAATTAATGAACAAAACTAACTAGTTAACTAAGACAGCTGATTAGCTGACTAGCTAAGACAAAACAAATTAATATACTAATAGACATATTAATACACACACACACACACACACACACACACACACACACACACATACACACACATATATACAAGTACTATACAAAAGACAACAACAATATGACACATGGCAACACTATCCATCCACACATTTTTTTTTTTACTTCTTTAGTTAATAAATAAATAAATTAAATGTCTATTTTGGCCAGTCTGCCATAACTGTAAAACTTAAAAAAAAAAAAAAAAAAACACCTGGAAACCAAGTAATGTGCAGCTCTGGTATATTTAGATTTGTACCAAGACATTATAAGCAGATTCTTTTAGTCCTGTTGTAAGGTTTTGATGAATGGAACTTGTTTTTTCCAGCACATATTACAGATGCCCAAATGGGCGTTTTTTTAAAAATCATTTATTTATTGAGTATTTTGAGGCTTAGACCACATGCATCATGTGTTTACTTAAGCAATTTCTAAAAGAAAAAAAAGCAGTGTTGTAAGCCATCTTCACCTGCTGAAAGAGGCCAATGTCACTCATGAAGAGGTGTACGTGGTTAGCACCAACGGTTAGGTACAGTAGGTGGTATACTGTATACTGTATGTCAAAGTAATGTCCACATGAATGGCAGGACCACACATTAGACTGCCTCAACCAGTTTGCTTTCTTCCTGAAGAAGAATGAGGTATGAAAGTGGTTCGTCGTCTTTTCATTATTTCAGCTGAATCTTTCTGGAAAACAACTTCTGCTTTTGAGTGAAGGCATCATTATCTGTGCTCCATGTCTGCTTTAACTACAACCTCACACACTGAGTTTTCTACAGTGAGAACATTTGCTAATGACACCGTCACTCTACACTGTGAACTCGCTGCTGAAATCAGTGGAGTTACCAGAGAGCTCAGGGGGTTTATTCAGCAGGAGCATGAGGACATACTGTAGGGACACTTAAATGTATAAGCAGGAGAATTGGGATATGGTGAGTTACTCACTGAGGGAGGGAAGAAGAAGCCATGGTAGTTTACTTGCACATTGTAAGTGTTGCACACCTACAAAAAAAAATAAAAAAAATAAAAATAAATAAATAAATAAATAAATAAAATGAAATAAAAATAATAATAATAATAATAATAATAATAATAATAATAATAATAATAATAATAATAATAATATCAAACACAATATGTAATATAAGATGTTTCTCTTCTCAGATTGTAACCTGGTCATCAGGTCTAATATTTTGGCCTATCCGGACTTTTTTTAAAATGATGATACTCCGTCCTTCCACCTCTTACCTAAAATGAAAGCTGTTGCCATTGATATTAAGAAGTTTAACTGGACAGACTGTATTTGGACAAGAACGAGCAGGTGAAAGAGAGGAAGGGCTACGAGGGCAGAGTCTGTTCATGCATGAGCTGGAGGAAGGAAGCTGAGGACTGTTCACGTGTCCGATAACAAAGAGCTCAAGTGTAAAGTTGCTGATGAAAGATATAAGGTTACAAAATGATAAATGTTTCTGCATGTTTCAGATATAGACAAATATTCAAAAGTAATGTTTATTCACTCACTGAATACATTTTATTTAATTAATAAACAGAACATGGATATTGTGATCAGGCGCGAGAGTAGGGAACAAGTTGAGATGAGTCTAGAGAGGTGGAGGTCACGGGCAGTTGTTAAAACATTTCACTGCATATTGTACTGAACCAGTTTGCCAGTACTTTTGTCTACTTCGATTTTTTTTTTGAAATATGAGAATTTTCAATTCAATTCTTTTTTTATTTATAGAGCGTTTTTAACAATTGACATTGTCGCAAAGCAGAAAGAAGTAAGTTTGTATGAAATGTGAATGTGTATGAATCCAAACGATAAGATTGTCCTTGATGAGCAAGCCGAGGGCGACGGTGGCAAGAAATAATAAACAGCAACTTAAACAACACTCGCACTTTTTTTGCTACTGTTGAGAGACTGACCAACACACTAAGTCAGATTCCCATTGAAATGATCTCTGATAGCAAATGCAATAAGTTTGCTTCCTTCTTCTCTGAGAAAATCAGTAATATTAGAAGGGCTATTAACACATCAAGTTGTCCAGAGATCAGAAAAACTCAAACACAACCTCAAAAAACAGTTACTATGTCCGTCTTTCAAGCAATTGACTGCAAAATCTGAAAAACAGTACAGCACCTCAAATCGTCAACCTGCGACCTGGACACACTTCTCATATCTTTTTTTCAAAAGTGTGTTTGACTGTTTGGAAACTGATCTTTTAGAAGTGGTGAACATCTCACTTCTTTCTGGGACTTTTCCAAACTCTTTGAAAACTGCAGTTGTTAAGCCACTTCTAAAAAAGAATAATCTTGATAATTCCATATTAAATAACTACAGACCAATATCAAACCTTCCTTTTATTATAGGCAAGATTGTTGAAAACTTTGTGAACAACCATTTAAATGGATACCTGGACAGTTTTCAATCTGGCTTCCGAGCGAATCACAGTACCGAGACAGCGCTCAAAGATAATAAATGATATTCGTTTAAATTCTGATTCTGGCAACATATCAGTGTTGGAACTGCTAGATCTTAGCGCTGCGTTTCACACCGTCGATCATAACATACTAATAGAAAGACTGGAAAACTGGGTCGGGCTTTCTGGGATGGTACTCAAGTGATTCAGGTCATACTTAGAAGGGGGAGGTTATTATGTTAGTATAGGAGAGCACAAGTCTAAGTGGACGTCCATGACATGCGGAGTCCCACAAGGCTCAATTCTAGCACCGCTCCTGTTTAGCCTGTATATGCTCCCACTAAGTCAGATAATGACAAAGAACCAAATTGCCTATCACCGTTATGCTGATGATACCCAGCTTTACCTAGCCTTATCTTCAAATAATTATAGCCCCATAGCCTCCCTCTGCCAGTGCATTGAACGTGCCAAAATTTTCGTCAGTTAAATAAGGAAAAAAAGTTATTGCATTTGGAAACAAAGATGAAGCTCTGAAGGTGAATGCACACCTTCTCTCTAGGGGTCAAACAACTAAAAACCAAGTCAAGAATCGTGGGGTGATTCTGGAGACAGAGCTTAGTTTCAGTAGTCATGTCAAAGCAGTAACTAAATCAATATACTATAATCTCTAAAATACATTGCAAGAATTAGATGTTTTGTTTCACGACTTGTAGAAACTTGTCCATGCCTTTATCACCAGCAGGGTGGATTATTGTAATGGTCTCCTCAATGGCCTTCCCAAGAAGAGTATTAGACAGCTGCAGCTCATCCAGAGCGCTGCTGCCAGAATTCTGACTGGAACCAGAAAATCTGAGCACATCACACCAATATTCAGGATAGATTTTAAAGTACTTTTACTCGTTTATAAATCACTCAATGGCCTAGGACCTAAATACATTACAGATATGCTCATTAAATATAAACCTAACAGCCCGCTCTGATCATTAGGATCGAGTCAGTTAGAAATACCAAGGGTTCACACAAAACAAGGGGAGTCCGCTTTTAGTTATTATGCCGCCCGCAGTTGTGCAAAAACATTAGTCACATTTAAATCTAAACTTAAAACTCATCTGTTTAGCTGTGCATTTATTATATGAGCTCTGTGCTACTGTACGTCTGAACTGACTGCACTATTTTATGTTTATCTAATATTTTTAACTTTTATTTTTTATTTTAAATCAAATTGTAAATAAAGTATCTTTAATCAAATTTTAAATTACTTCTTTAAAAAGTTTTATTGCCATTGTTTTCTATTTCATTTTATCATTATTTTCTTCTCTTTTATGTAAAGCACTTTGAATTAGCATTGTGTATGAAATGTGCTATACAAATAAACTTGCCTTTCCTTTTCCCGTTAAAACAGTGTTTCCGGTGTGTGTGTGTGTGTGTGTTTGTTGTGAAACTTAAATTGGGTGGATGGGGGAGTTACTGTCTAAGACGAGGCGAGGCAAGGGGTCAATTCCCCACACACACACCCACACACACACCCACACACACACAGCGCCTGCACGCACAAACAGAAACACTTATCTGTCGGGATTTATTTTTACTTTAAAGTAAAGTGCAGGTTAATTTGTTTTATTTTGACTTTATATATAGTATAATTTTTTTTAAATGTATTTATTTTGGGCTGTGGAATGAATAATTTGAGTATTCATTATTCCTTATGGGAACATTCAATTTGGTTTACAAGTGTTTTGGAATACAAGTCCACTTCCGGAATGAATTATGCTTGTAATCCAAGGTTCCACTGTACTCTGTGGCTGGGCCCAGGTCTCCAGTAATATGAGACATCCCACTGATCATTGCTGCTTTTGTTTCTCTTGTAACAGTGGCCCAAGTTACTAAACTGAAACTTTTTTACATGGTTTAATCATTTTTTTGTTATTAAAATTGAAAGATTGAAGTTCCTGTTTCAAAGTTTACAGACAGATGGCTAATTTGTATGCAATTGATATGTTCTGTTTAACTGTTTAATAAACACTTCTGGCACTTCTTTTTTCGAGTCTCTTCATTAGTTTTATTTGTCCTGTAAATGATTCGATAAATACCGTGCCACTTAAATGCCTGAACTGTCGATTAATATATTTGTTCTCTGGGGCTATGATGATGATACGGTTGTAATAAGCATTAGATTCATCAACACACATGATCGCTAGTAAAATTTTAATACCGCATTTATGGGGTGTCAGAAATGATCGGAAAAATGTATTACTTTATTACGACTTCGGAAAGCTTTGATAATATAAATCCGAAACATGGTTGCAGTAATGTTACTGTACATTTTATTTTTGTACATTAAAAGTTTATTATTAGATAAAAAAAAATAAAAGCACAAATCATAGGGAGATGCGCGTGAACGCAGCAACTAACGTTCCACTCGCTCTGACGTCAGCAGGTGGTCTACCGCTATCTTAACTTGCTAAATTAACTTTCGTTAAAATGCCTAAAACTAAACAGTCGAAAGTGCGGCTGTATTTCAGAAGAAAGGATTCCGACACCGCGACGTGCAGTAAATGTTTTACAGCAGTCGCGTGTAAAGGGGGAAAGACGTCAAATCTAACGAAACATTTGAGGGCACACGGAATAAAGTTAAAGCAGAGGGACGCGCCGTGTTTGACAGCTTATGGACAACAGCCGGCGCTATCGGTGTGGACGACCCTCAGCCCCAGTCATACCACCCGTAGCAAAAAGGTGTCCAGCGATTATGATGACGTCAGCAGCCTTTCCGCAGATTAGTAGTAGGATAATGCAATGTTAATTACAAAATGCTAATCTTGCATTCATGCTAACAAATGGACAAACGATTTGTAAAATACTAATGTAACATGGATTCTGTTTATAATTATGGCTTTCCAGCTAGTACTTAAACTTTTAACTATTAATATTATTCACACACACACACACAAAAAAAAAAAAAAAAACTTCCCACCTGTGTTTGACTGCTGGTACTTAATTAGTGACCTATTAACCCAGTGTAAGGCTCTATCTTATGATAGATGGATACGAGCATCTGCCAAATGAGTACAGTCTGAGCAATAAAAAATGTATAACCGGCCTGGGCAGCCGCACAAATTTGCGAGTACTCCTCTTGGTGCCAGGTGCTAACTTCAAGTTCCTGGACTGGGGTCAAGGCCCTTCATAGTCACATACAGTAATGGGTTGGACCAGTGAACTACAGACTGCAAAAGCTGGGTAAGCAAAAGAACACATAAATATATCTCATTACTTTATTAGAAAAATGGATTGAACCGGTCTCAGCTCTGACCACTCTGTGCGTCTCTGGACAAACGGGTACGAGAGCTCATCCAGCGAAGAGAGGATCTGACCCCAGCCCAGGTACAGGAGATAAAAGAACTAATCGATCAGAACTAGGCAAGGCAAGGAAAGGCAAGTTTATTTGTATAGCACGTTTCATACACAATGGTAATTCAAAGTGCTTTACAAGAGAAGAAAATAATGATACAATTAAATAGAAAACAATGGCAATAAAACTTAAGAAAAATAATTTTAAAAAATAAAAATGTAAAATTTGATTTAATATACTTTAAAAAAATAATTAAAAAATAAATAAAAATGTAAAATCTGATTAAATATACAAATAAACTTTTTTTTAAAATTTTTCAACAAAACAACAACAGTGGTACAGGTATCTCGACAACAAACAGAATTTTGTTATACATTCAAATGACTATAAATGCTTAAGAGCAAAGACAAGAATAAATAACAATCACAAAGCAAGTTTAGAAAGACATCGTCATTGGGAAACCTCAAGAAAGTTCAAAATTTTCCAGAACACCTCAGATTTTTTATGTAAATCATAAGTTAATTTTTCCAGTGGTAAAAGTGTGGACACCTGACTCAACCACATATTGACTGAAGGTACCTGAGCAGTTGACAATAATAGTTTACATTTTTTAGCCAAGTATATACAGAAATCCAATACACGTTCATTATCACAATCAAGACCCAGATCCACTGTACAATTCAAAAGATATACTTTTGGGGACATAGCAAATATTTTTCCGATAATTTTTTGAATAATTTTGTGAATCTCTTTCCAGTACATTTTAATTTTGTCACAATCCCAGAACACATGCATCACTGTACCGATCTCCATGTTACATTTAAAACATAACTGAGAGCAATTGGGAAATATTCTATGGAGACGAACTGGGGTTCGATACGTCCTGTGGATACATTTAAAGTTTTGTTCATGAACCGGAACTGAAGCACTTTTGGGAAATATGTTTGAGCAGACAGATTGTCACTCCTCATCACTGACAATAGATCCAAAGTCCCTCTCCCATGTCCCTCTCAAAGAGTCCAAGGTCGAAGGGCCAGCTTTGGACAGCAATGCGTATAATTCAGAGATCTTTTTTTTTTAAGAGTATATGAAGAGAAAAACCTTTTTTCCATTTCAGTAAGATCAAATTGTATATTACCTTCTTTTAACTGCAATTCTAAAAAGTGTCGTATTTGAAGGAATTTATAAAAATCTTTACTGGGCAGACTAAATTCCTGTCTTAACTCCTGAAATGATCTCAACTGGCCGTCATCAAATAAGTGACCTGATTCAGACCTCCAAGTCAAAAGGCCAATATTCTGTATGGAAGTGGGAAAATCAGGATTGAGCGCAATTGGAGATTTAGGAGACCACGTATTTGAAATGGATAAGTATTTTTTTAACATCCTTCCACACCAAAAGAGTGTTTGTTACAGTAAAGACACTAATCAGTTGTTGAATTTTTTGCACATTATTAATAAATGGAAGGGAACATAACATTGTGGGAAAGCATCTTGTAGATTCTATCCCAACCCAGCGTGAATCGAATCTATAAATAAACCAACTTAACATGTGCTTGATTTGAGCAGCCCAAAAGTATCATTGGAAATTGGGTAGCGAAACCCCACCCAGTTCCTTTGGTTTCATTAAAACCGAATATTTAAGTCTGAGTTTCTTATGATTCCAAATATACCTTGAAACTGAAGAATTAATCCTCTTGTCTAAGTAACATGGTAGATTCTGAAATAGGAAATTTAATCTTGGAAGGATGTTCATTCTTATGATATTGATCCTGCCGAAAAAAGAATTTGGGAGAATCGACCAATCTGATAAGTTCTGGTTAATTTTTGTGATCAAAGGGGAATAACTGGCTTTAAAGAGGTCTTCCAAACTAGGAGTAATATATTAATTCCTAAATACTGAAACCCAGAGAGTGCCAGATGAAAGGGTGATTTTGAGATGTGCATATACAGAGCTTGAGATTTATCCAGATTGATCTTGTATCCTGAAAAATTCCTATATTTTTCAATTACTGTGAGAATCACATCAGGAGAGGTGTCGGGATATTTAAGGTACAATAGAACATCATCTGCGTATAGAGATATCCGATGTTCCTCCAGACCTGTTTTAATACCATGTATACTCCTATTAGTTCTCACAGCCACAGCCAATGGTTCGATAGCCAAAGAACATAACAAAGGCGAAAGAGGACAGCCTTGACGACAACCTCGACTTACTGAAAATCTGTTGGACAACGTCCTGGTAGTGTTAACCTGAGCTATAGGATTAAAATATAGGCGCCTGACCAACTCAATAAAATTATTTCCTAACTGTATTTTCTCTAAGACTGCAAAAAGAAACGGCCATTCCATCCGATCGAAGGCCTTTTCAGCGTCTAGGGATCCAATGTAGGCAGATTCCTTGGTGAAATTTAAATGATCTAGAATATTTAGAACTCTTCGAATATTGTCTGAACCGTACCTGGATTTCACGAAACCGGTTTGGTCTGGGTTGACGATGAGAGGTAAGACATTTTCAAGCCGTCGAGCTAAGGACTTGGCTATAATTTTATAATCTACATTGAGTAAGCTAATTGGGCGATAAGATGAGCAATTTGTTGGATCTTTGTCTTTTTTCAGAAGCAAACTGATAACTGCCAATGACCAGGATTCAGGCAAAGATTATTTATCACCTGCATTACAATAGGGCTAAGCTCAGGCCAAAACTATTTATAAAACTCTATAGGAAACCCATCCGGGCCCGGGGCTTTACCGGATGGCACTGACTGAATGGCATGCCAAATTTCCTCCCTGGTAAAAGGGGCATTTAAAGAGCGCCTGGCATCATCAGAAATACTGGGAAGAGAAATCTCATTTAGGTATCTAATCAAATCCTCATTTGATCCATGATAATCAGCTGTATAAAGATTTCTATAGAAATCTGAAAAAGACGTGTTGATATCCTGAGGATCAAAAGTCAAGTTGCCCGCAGATGTCTTAATTGCTTTTATAGTTCTTTCACTCTGCTCCTTTTTTAACTGATAGGCCAAGAGGCGACTGGGTTTATTACCAAATTCGTAGTAGCGCTGTTTAGTGTAAAGTAATCATTTCTTGGTATGTTCTGTATATTCTAAGTTAAGTTTGGCTCTAGCACTATTCAGTAAAATCCAATTATCTTGATTTGGCAACCATTTATGTTGTTGTTCCAGGTAAGATACTTTAGCTTCTAATTCTTTCCTTTTTTGTATTCCAAGTTTTGTCCTTAATGCAGCATACGCAATGAGGCGACCCCGCAGCGTAGCCTTAGCTGCGTCCCACTTTATCGCAGGAGAGACTGGCGAGTTCTGATTGTCGTGCCAATACTGAATTATTTTCTGTCTAAAAAAAGAACAAAAATTAGTATTACTTAAGAATAAAATATCAAAATTTCCAATAGTTGGACCTCTGAACAGGTACACGAATATGGAAAACTAAATAAACCGGGCCATGATCAGATAACACAATAGGGCCAATTTGACAAGATCTCACATAGTGTATACAATCAGTGGGTATGAAAAAATAATCCAGTCTTGAATAAGATTTATGGGGGTGGGAATAGAAAGTGTAATCTCTGTCCTTAGGATGCAGCTCCCTCCAAATATCCACCAGTCCCAGGTCTTTACAGGTGTTACGTAAAATATGTGAAGATTTGCAACCCATTGAAATCTGGGGTGAAGATTTATCCAGATTCCCATCAAGCACGCAGTTGAAATCACCTCCTAAGAAACCAATGTTTTTGCAGGACTGATTAAACTTTAGAATCACATGAGATAGGAGATGAGGACAGTCCACATTAGGGGCATAAACATTACCTACAGTAATATGTTTTCCAAAAATTAAACCAGAGATCAACACACATCGTGCTTCCGGATCATGCTCAACATGCTCAAGGATAAACGGGATGTTTTTATGAATAAGAATTGCAGTGCCCCTACTATTTGACGTAAATGAGGAAAAGTATATTTGTCCAACCCAATCTCTTTTCAGCTTCATATGTTCCTTATCTGATAAATGCGTTTCCTGTAATAGCGCTATAGATACGCCTTCTTTTTTTAAGAAATGTTAGAATTTTTTTCCTCTTAATTACATGACCTATGTCTTTCACGTTCCATGTTATTAATTTAAATGAACTTAACATATTGTAAATCTAGATAAAATAAAGTCACAAGAGTGAAAATATGCAAGCAAAAGAATGACACTTGTGCCAAGAGATACCAAATACAAACAAACAAGTACCACAAATAAAACGCAAAACAAACCTATAAAACCCTCCCCTAAAGACCCCATCGCCAACTGATGAGGCACAGATAATATCAAAAAGTCACAAAACAGCATAAGAAACCTTGAAACAGGTAACAACAACATTATGAAACCACCAAGTTATAGCTCCGTTATAACCCGCTCCATTGACACTTCTAGTATAAGTAATTATCAGTAATGAATAACACCATTGGAAAAGGAAAGAAGAAAGAAAGAAAAAAATATATATATACACCTATATATACACATAAAATAAATAAAATCAAATAAATACTAAGAGATTATAATAATAATAGTAATAAAACCATTACGATGATAATAATAACAATAATGATAGATTATCAATATTCTTATAGCAACATTCTGGCCATTACCTTAGAAAATATCCTACATCCTTGTCCAATGGCATAATCAAAATGTTCCACCGTAAATAAAAGTGTGTATTTCAGCCAAGAATCAAATCTGGCTGTCCAGAGAATCTAAAAATGCCTTGGCTGAGTCCAGATCGTTGAACAGGCGAATCTTTCCGTTATGCAGACATCTGAGTCGGGCCGGATAGGCAAACCCTCGATACAAACCGCGGGCGGCAAAAATTTTCCCCACAGCTCCAAACTCCCGACGCTTCTGCAGCACACCGGCTGATAAATCCGAATAGAATCGAAGCTCCGAGCCGTTATGAGTGATCGTCTTCTTCATGGCGGCTTTCAATATCGCTTCCTTATCAGTGAATCTCAGAAACCGAACTAGGATGCTTCTTGGAGACGAATTCTCTCGGGCAGGTGCGAAAGTGGGAGATCTATGAGCCCTCTCAATCTCCAACACAGGGAAATCGACAGGCAGATCTAACCACTTTGGGATCGCGTCTTGAAGATACGAAGAGAGTGAGCCAGAGCCCTCGGCCTTCTCCGGCAGGCCCACAATCTTCAGATTCTTGCGACGGCCTCTATTTTCAAGGTCATCAACTTTTGCCTGCAGCTGGTCCACCATCGTCTTTAAGTTACTCACCTGCTTCTCCGTCGCTGTTGCCGAATCTTCGGCAGATGAAATCCTCCGTTCGGCTTCCTCCAGGCGTGATTCGGCGCCAGTGACTCTTTCAGAAAGAGCGGAAAACGAATTCTGAAGGCAAGCAACGGAGTTGGCAATATCCTCCAGACGACTCGTAATTCCATCAAGACGTGAACCATTGGCCTTTATTTCTGACAGAATGACTGACATGTCCAGGCGCGGTTCAGCGGTGTTAGTGTTAGCATCAGCCGCGGGCGCATGAACAGTAGGCCTTTTCGCCTCCTTTTCTTTAGCCTTCTGCGAACGCGTCGATGTAAAAATGGGAAAATCCTTGTCAGAAGGGGTGTCTGACATGTTTATAGTCTGTTCAACTAAGTTAAGTAAGAATTCGGAGGACAAAGCGTAATTTATTAACAAAGTTGAGCGGAGCAAAAAACTTACGCAGCCATCTCACTCCGGGTCACGTGACCTCACAAATAAACTTTTAAAACTAATTAAAATTTGATTTCAAATCAAAATAAAACAGTTAAAAATATTGAATAAACGTAAAATAGTGCAGTCAGTTCGGACGTACAGTAGCACAGAGCTCATATAATAAATGCACAGCTAAACAGATGAGTTTTAAGTTTAGATTTAAATGTGACTAATGTTTTTGCTCATCTGATCTCTTCTGGAAGTTGGTTCCAACTGCGGGCGGCATAATAACTAAAAGCGGACTCCCCTTGTTTTGTGTGAACCCTTGGTATTTCTAACAGACTTGATCCTAATGAACTAGTGTTTTCTCCCTGGAGCCGGGACACACATAATCCAGTACGACATCAAAACCTGGCACGGTAATATGTCAGCGCGCATATAGAGTTCCTGAAGCCCACTGCCACACAATCAAAATTGAGGTGAACAAGATGTTATGAACCAGCATACTTGAGGAGTTGACAAGTCCCTGGTGCAGCCTACATTGTGGTGGTACCCAAACCTGACAGGTCCAAAGGGGTAGCGTCAGGTGGCACTCACCCCGGAGGCAATTGAGAAAACATTGTTTGGTACAGAGCACGGCTGCTGGCAATACAGTTTTACCTTCCGGGTTACACGGAGCCCCAACATCATGTTCCATGAAAACATTACCCCTATGCTATAGCATATCTAAACAATGTCATCTTCACTCTGGCAGCTGGGGTGACCATGACTTCCATCCCGCAACAGGTGCTCGAAGAACTCAAAAAACCCGGCCTTACCACCAAGCCAAACAAGTGCCAACTCGGCTTAAAAGAGGCACAATTTCTGGGATGTAGCATCAGGCGAGGACTGCTTAAGCCACAATAAAAAAAAAAGGTAGAAGAGGTACACAATTATCCACAACCACAAGAATTTTTGGGATTAGCTGGATATTATAGATGCTTTTGCTCCGTCTCATCCCTCTCTTAGAACTGCTACAGAAAAGACAGCCAGAGAAGATAAAGTGGTCGGAAGAGCTACTGAACCGCACGAGCTTCCCCATGCTTTGCAACCAAGACTTCAGTAAACAATTCATCCTACACAGAGGTCTCAGAAACAGTCTCGGGGTGCTAACTGAAAAAGAGGAGCACCCAGTCCTGTACGTGAGGAGGACGCTCATCCGCAAAGCCCTTGCCATTAAGTGGGCTATAACAAAACGGAGTTATTACCTAACAGGGGGACACTTTGTTCTGGCTACAGATCAAGCCCCTATAATGGATGGTGAGGGTGAGGGACACAACATTACACACTGTTCAGTATCTCTTTAAATAGAATGAGGTGTGCTTGTGTGGAAATTTAACAAAGACTGGCATGAAATTCTTGTCATACTCAGAGAGATGATAATTTAGGAGTAAATTGCAGTGGCCTCTTATTTTTGATACAGATCTGGAAAAAAAAAAAAAAAAAACCTGCAATTTACTCCAGAAAAATTCTGGAATGTCATCAAGAGGAAGATGGATGGTCACAAACCACTAAGCAAAACCGAGCTGTTGTTTTGCAAAAACAGTGGTATAAAGTTACCCAACAGCAATGTGAAAAACTGGTGGAGAGCATGCCAAAATGCATGAAAGCTGTAATTGAAAATCAGGGGTATTCTGCCATATACTGATTTCTTAATGTTATTTAGTGAAAGCATTAACACAATTTGTTTATTCAAGTTATTAAAGCTCTGCAAAGTGTCATATTACCATAACCATGCAGTATTTCTACTGGAATGTTTATTGAATGCTTACTAAACTAATGTTTAGTTACTAAAGCATAGTGTTTGTCTGGTCCACAAAAAGGGCAATTTCTTTAAATAGGTTTTGTTTTGCTCTACACATGTACATCGATTACAAAACACAATAAAAATATTTATTAATTCACTCACTCATCATCTATACTGTTATCCTGCACAGGGCCTCAGAGGGCATAAGGTGATGCACACTCAATGGAAGATGCAATGGGTTCTAATCCATTGCAGGACGAAGACACACGCACTCTGGCGCGCGCACGCACTCTGGCGCTACCCCTTTGGACCTGTCAGGTTTGGGTACCACCACAATGTAGGCTGCACCAGGGACTTGTCAACTCCTCAAGTATGCTGGTTCATAACATCTTGTTCACCTCAATTTTGGTTGTGTGGCAGTGGGCTTCAGGAACTCTATATGCGCGCTGACATATTACCGTGCCAGGTTTTGATGTCGTACTGGATTATGTGTGTCCCGGCTCCAGGGAGAAAACACTAGTTCATTAGGATTAAGTCTGTTAGAAATACCAAGGGTTCACACAAAACAAGGGGAGTCCGCTTTTAGTTATTATGCCGCCCGCAGTTGGAACCAACTTCCAGAAGAGATCAGATGAGCAAAAACATTAGTCACATTTAAATCTAAACTTAAAACTCATCTGTTTAGCTGTGCATTTATTATATGAGCTCTGTGCTACTGTACGTCCGAACTGACTGCATTATTTTACGTTTATTCAATATTTTTAACAGTTTTATTTTGATTTTAAATCAAAATTTTAATTAGTTTTAAAAGTTTATTTGTGAGGTCACGTGACCCGGAGTGATATGGCTGCGTACGTTTTTTGCTCCGCTCAACTTTGTTAATAAATTACGCTTTGTCCTCCGAATTCTTACTTAACTTAGTTGAACAGACTATAAACATGTCAGACACCCCTTCTGACAAGGCGCGCGCACACTCTCACACACACACACACACACACTCTCACACACACACACTCTCACACAAAGAAATTTGGGGAAGCCAAATTAGTACCCAGAGGAAACCCGCCAGGCACAAGGAGAACATGCAAATCTCCTCACACACAGAACCAGGGCAGAAATCCAACCCTTACCACTGGCGGTGCAAAGCCACATGGGTAACCACAGGGCACTGTGCCACCAAAAATACTTAACATTTTTTAAATATCTCACTGTACATGAAGCATAACAGCTACAGTAGGTCAAAACATTCACATCAAAAAAAAAAAGTATTCTTTAAGGGCTTATCTGAATCTTGATTTCAGTATATAAAATAAAAATTTATAGTTTGTCTTAAAATAAACAATTGCTGTTGTTACTTAATTACCTACTGCCATGTTTGTTGTTTCATAATTTAGAAAAGAAAAAGTCCAGTATTGTTCTAGAACATAAAAAACAATGTTTTTTTTTTTGCAGACATAAATAGCCGTTGCAGTGACTCAGCAGTCTATGACGACAATGACGCACATTCTATTAATCAGGAATTAGGGAAAGTTCTAACTGGTTATGCAGCACCTGTTTTAGTTCTTACCGTTTCATCTTGCGGTCATCGCAGTTTAAGCAGTTTATCATGTGAGCACAATTGTGTTTTTGTTATTTTTATTTAATTAGTTTTCTTTGTTTGCTATATTTTGCATTGTAAAGCTTGCGGCTCACACTCAATGTCTTTTAACACCTTTAGTGTCATTGAAACAGATCTATGAACATAATTAATTTAATAACTTTATAACTACGTGTGGATTTTAGTTCCCTAAATTAACAACATTTTCAGGTCTACATGTTAAAGTGAATTATAAAATAGATAATTTGCTAAAAAAAAAAAGAATTAATATATGAAGTATTTATGAAGTATTTGGTCAGGAATTATAAATAAACTATATTTATGTATATTATATACACTAGTAGTCAAAAGTTAGGACGACCTTATAACCCCATGGTAGTTCTTCATTTTTTATTCATTTCTACATTGCAAAACAACACGGATGGCGTTTATCTAAAACACACAACAATCTCCTCTGAACAGTTGATATTGAGATGTAAATCTGCTGCTTCTGCTCTGTAAAGCTTCATAGTGACTCTAATCTGAGGTGCTGGTTGTTAATTGGTGATTTCTGAGGCTGGTGACTCTAAATGAACTTCCCCTCTGCAGCAGAGCTCAGTCTTGGTTTTGCTTTACTGTGAAGGTCTTCACTTCATGAGAGACAGTTTCATCATGGTCCTTGATTTTGGATTTTGCAAACGCACTTGACACAATACTGTTCTTTCAAGAACTGTTCCAGAACAGCTGACATTCATGTTTTAAAATAGCAATTGTTGTTTGTACTTATCTAAGGTTGTTTTGTTTCATAAGTTTGAAAAAGAAAATCAGTATTGTTCTAAACTGAATTAGAAGGTGAACAAACTTGGGTTGCTGTATATGGTAGGTGTGTTGGGGTGGATGCAGCCTAATTAATGCATAACATAAAAAAAAAAACACAGCAAGAAGAAAAAAAAATCTTATCAACAGGAAATACATTTATGAAATTTATGAAAGGTTATCATGCTATAATTCACTGTATATTCCATCATGAAATATATATATATATATATATTCTCAGTTGCTTTTTGACCTCAGTCCCATAGTTTTTTAGCATTGCGCATTAGCTTTAGCCTTGCAAAATACAGGAGAAAGAGAGGAGTCAACAGGAAATACATTTCTGACATATTTTCCTGCTCTGACTTTTTTTTTTTTAACGACATAAATAGCTTTCACAGTGACTCAGCAGTCCATGAAGGCAATGACGCACATTCTATTGGTCAGGAATTAGGGAAAGTTCTAACTGGTTATGCAGCACCTGCTTTAGTTCCTATCAGTTAATCTTGCTGTTATCTCAGTTTAAGCACAGTTGTTCATGTGAGCAAAAATATGTTTTTGTATTATTTTCCGGATTTAGGAGTTTATTTCCCTATTTTGTGCATATTTGTTTTCTATTGCTTGTATCGTGAAGTGAACAGTTTGTGTAACAGCTTTAGTGTCTCCTACGGTGGCCCAGAAGGGCAAATCATCTTTCCTGTACAAATATATGATTTTCCCCATTTGTCTGCAACCACTTTTTCCCCTGCGAGAACTCTCTTTCTCCTGTATCTCCCTATGGAATTGAAATAAAGTTCTTTGAATCTTGAATTGTTAGCAACAGTTATCTTAGCTCTTTCAGTAAGCTAGCGCTTAGCATAATGATATTAACTTACTTATAGGTCCATATTTGGACAGGCATCTTACACAAACAATGGAGATAATTGTTTACATCACGTATAAGTGTCCAAATATACCATTATATTAATATATATTAATGAGCAAGCTAGTGTCCCTATGCTAAGCGCTAGCGGTTAGCATTGTGATATTAGCTTGCTTATAACTCCATGTGTGGATGTATATTACAGAGACGCCATGGAGCTGATGGTTTACATCAGTGTTTAATGATCTAAATGAGACTTTTATTCCTTTTAATCACTGCCATTTACACTCGGCAAACCCTCCAATAGCATTAGCACTGCTACAGAGTTATCATTAGTGCCTAAAACAGTAACATCCGATTAAATTTATACATTAAACATTACCTGGTAAGTGTGTCCAGTTGTAAATTGATTGAGAATTATAATGTTATCACGCTATAATTCACTGTCTATTCCATCATGATACGTCCTGGAGCTGATATCCGGCACGGTTCTGTGCTCAGTTGCGTTTTGACCTCAGTCCCATAGTGCATTGCGCATTAGCTTTAGCTTTTAGCTTGCAAAATACAGGAGGAAGAGAGTAGTGATGGGAAGTTTGAGTCATTTTAGTGATTTGGTTCTTTGAATCTCGTTCATCAAAATGAACCAATATTTTCTTTACTTATTTAGTTCATTTCATTCTTTCGATCAGAAATAAAATTAAATGTAAATTTTTCAATAAACAGACCCCCGACACGTCTACAGACACAAATTTAGGCTATGGATCCAGTAAGTAAAATATTACAATGCAGCTAAACAGAATTATAAACAGAACGAGCAGCTCACCATCATATCGTCTACTCCGAGTCGTTCGTTCTTTTGAATCTATTGCACCGCATAGCGTCTATGTGAGTCACGTGACCAAAGAACGGACGACTCGGACTTGGAAGACTCATTGTGGAGAACCGTTCAATTCCGTTTCCTGTACAGAACCTACGGAGGTTCTGTGATGATCTGCGCATGTGCGCCCAGTAGAAAATGAACGAATCACTCTCCAAGACAACACGGTCTTCTGAGTCACGTTAAAGAGTCGTTCAAAAAGAACGAATAGTTCATGAGCGACCCATCACTAAAAGAGAGTTCTTATACGGGAAAAAGTAGTTGCGCACGAATGGGAAAAATCATACACATATACAGGAAAGATGACTTGCCCTTCTGGGCCACCATAGTGTCAACAGATCTATGGACATAACTGATCATTTAATAACTTCATAACTATGTGTGGATTTTATTTTCCTAAATAAGCAACATTTTCAAATCCACATGTATACAGTAAGTTAATTTGTTAAACACGAATTAATGCATGATGTATTTATTAAATATCTTCTCAGAAATCATAAATAAATTATAATTATATATATATTTATAAACTACTATAGTCTTGTATAAGTTTTGACACCCCTTATAATTCCATGGTCGTTCCTCCGTTTTTATTTCTTTCTACACTGTCAAACAATGCTGAAGGCATCCAAAATGTGTGATAATCTATCAACAGTTGATATTGAGATATGTCTGCTACTCTGTGAAGCCTTCTTAAGGCCCTAATCTGAGGTGCTGTTTGGTAATTTGGGACTTGATGGATGTTTTATTTTTATTTTTTATTTTTTGATCCACAATGTCCGAGCTGAAGCACACCTTGTGATCCAAGTGATAGATGGCGGTCCTCGCGCCTGTATGCACGGCAGTTTCCATCTCAAATTAATGAAATATACAGTAACACACACACACACACACACACACATCACAATACAATATATCTGAGCTTAAAACAAGAATATGGGATTGAAACATCATACAAGAGTCGAAAGTAAGTTTTATATATAATGCAGATGATCTTATTTAGACTCAACTGGTGGAACTTACCTGTGACCTCATCCCAACTTGTAAATGTCATATGTACACAAAACAATATTTATATGAGCAAAATGGGAACATTTTGCCCACAGCCATCAAAGGTGTTGTTGTAGCCAGAGGGGAAAAAAAGCAGCATTATCTGAAAGAACATCTTGCCTGATAAGCATGCTGAAGCATCCTTTTTGGTTTAAGCGAGTAAGCAGCACATATTATATACATATGGAGTATATGTATATAATATACAGGGTGGGCCATTTATATGGATACACCTTAATAAAACGGGAACGGTTGGTGATATTAACGTCCTGTTCGTGGCACATTAGTATATGTGAGGGGGCAAACTTTTCAAGATGGGTGGTGACCATGGTGGCCATTTGGAAGTCGGCCATCTTGGATCCAACTTTTTTTTTTTCAATAGGAAGAGGGTCATGTGACACATCAAACTTATTGGGAATTTCACAAGAGAAACAATGGTGTGCTTGGTTTTACCGTAACTTTATTCTTTCATGAGTTATCTACAAGTTTCTGACCACTTATAAAATGTGTTCAATGTGCTGCCCATTGTGATGGATTGTCAATGCAACCCTCTTCTCCCAGTCTTCACACGCTGATAGCAACACCGCAGGAGAAATGCCAGCACAGGCTTCCAGTATTCGTAGTTTCAGGTGCTGCACATCTCGTCTCTTCACACCGTAGACAATTGACTTCAGATGACCCCAAAGATAAAAGTCTAAGGGGGTCAGATCGAGAGACACCAACCATTCCCATTTTATTAAGGTGTATCGATATAAATGGCCCACCCTGTACTTTACATATGCATGAAGAATGCATTATAGTAAGTATCAGCTAATTGTTCAAGCAAATGTGACACAGTGAGTAAAAAAACTGTGGCTGAAAAGATCTAAAACACACCAAAAAAAAAAAAGACAAGCTGAAGCCCTTGACTAGGATTTAATATCTGTGTGCGGATTTTAAACATGTTGAACTGAGAACTATTAAATGGAAGATATGTACGAGAAAGATTCATTAAACACAGTTTTAACACACAGATTACACTTGAATTCAAGACTGAGGATTTTTTTCTGTGGTTAGCACTGGTGTCTTGCACCTCCACGGTCTGGGCTTGATTCCTGTCTCGGGTCTGTGTGCATGGAGTTTGAATGTTTGACCTCATAGTAAACGTTATGTCTACAAATGAACATGGAAGTAACATAGTTGAAGTATATATTTTTTTTCCAAGGGTTTTTATTACTGTAAAAACAATTTAATATGTAACATGTACAAACTATCATTAATATTAATAATAATAATAATAATAAATAATTATTTTATATATTATTATTGTATTATTATTGTTATTATTATTGATTAATTATTATTCTTTTTATTTTATTATTGTTTTTATTATAAATAAAAAGAAATCTACTGCTACTTAGAATAATTAATAATAATAATAATAAATTATTATTATTATTATTGTTGTATTATTATATTATTATTATTATTATTATTATTATTATTATTATTATTATGAGTAGCGGTAGGATTTTCTTTTTTTTATTTATTATAAACTAACAAGCACACAAGCGTAGGTGCCTAAACCTAAAAAAAAAAAAAAAGATCAGGCAAACAAAACACACACGGCAAGGTCAGAATGCTAACCAGGTAAATTTCAGACTATTGGGCAAACAATACAGCCTGGGCTGGACAAATGTTCAAATGAATAACAGTCACCAGGTCAAAAGTCAACAAACAGAAGGCTTATGAACAAACTGGGGGAATGAAATGCTGCCTCACAAATTTGTTAACGAAAAACGTTTTTACATAGAGCGAAAACTCTTCTAAAACCCTCAATTTATTATTTATTTTATTTTTTTATCAGAATGGTGCCAGTCAAAACTCAAGGGGAAAAGGAGCGTGCATGCTGGGAGTTGGGAGTTCCCAAGTGCCATGTTATGTTCAGTTATGTTCAGTTATGTTCTGGAGATTCTAAAGTTCTAAAGTTAAAGACTGACTGCATCATGGTGACAGTGGCCCATTGCATGCATACATAAATAAAGACAAATGCATAATTTCTTGCACATAATTAATTGACTTCATAATATATCTTTGTTCATTTGTTTGTTCTTAACCAATGACTTTAATAGATTCTAAATGATTGAAATTCTGTTTAAAACAATAAAGATTTTTTCCTTATCAAAGACGCAGACGACAGAACAAATCAAATAGACAAAAAACAAATCTGGTTTATTAAAAAAAAAAAAAAAAAAAACACACACACACACAATAGGAGTCACTGTTATCATACTTCAAACACACACACACACACGTACAGAAACACACAATCATGTGATAATGACATGGTTTAATATCGCCGTCACTGTGATTCAGCACAGAGAAGCCTGAGCATGGGTGCATAGGGCAGAATGTAAAGGTGTAGCCAAGGAGGAAGTAACAGAGCAGAGCTATTTAACTGATGTGACACACACATACACTGCAGGAGCATTAACACACACACAGATCAGGTGAAACGCTTGGCATGAATCAGCAGAAAGACACACCGTGGTCTCATTAGCTCACAGCTTTTAATACTCCGTCTGCTGACATGGTGCTCTCAGACACAACACTGCTCAAGTGTTACGATGGTCACTATGGGCAACAGCCTGTGTGTGTGTGTGTGTGTGTGTGTGTGTGTGTGTGTGTGTGTGTGCACCGTGGGTCATGGCCGAGTAAATCAAGACATGCTTTTACATCAGTTTAATTATAAAGCCGATCTTCATGGTCGCCTTGTCCTTCTTTTTTCATTTTGGTTCCGTGGTAAGATCAGTGATGTTGAAGAAACCTGAGCCGTGGGGTCACTCATGCAGCTAAGAATTATTCTAACACACACACGCACACACGCACACACACACGCACACACGCACACATACACACACACACACACACACACACACACACACACACACA
>QNUK01000181.1:452500-632500 GCA_013621035.1 Clarias magur | reverse complement strand
TCTTTTCATCACCATCATCAAGCTCTCTCTCTCTCTATGATTGATTATCTCTCTGCTTTCCTCTTCTTTGATCTTTATCCATCCTTTTACTTTCCTTTCTTACTTTCTTTATTTTGTATTTATTCCTCGCTCCTTTCTGTCTTTCTTTTCTCTTTATGTATTTATGTATTTATTCCTCCCTTCTTTCTTTCTTCCTTTCTTTCATCACTCCTTTCTTTCGTTCTTTTTTCTTTATGTATGTATGTATTTATTTATTCCTTCCTTCTTTCTTTCTTTCATCACTAATTTCTGTCTTTATTTATCCTTTTTCATCATTCCTGTCTTTTGTCTTTCCTCCTCTCTCCTTTCTTTCTTTCCTCCTTTCTGTCCTTCCTTCTCCACCCCTCCTCTCTGTTCTTTTCCCTACATTTATTTTTTATTTTCTCTCCTTTACGGTTAATCTTTCTTATCTTTTTCCTTTTGACCCATTTTGTTTCTCCCTCAGTCTTTTCATCTCCTTCTCTATGGTTTGGTTTCCTGCACGTCTCTGTTCTCCATATCTCCATATCATCCCTCCATCCTCCCACTCACACACTCATTCATACACAGTCTAATCTAAGGGGAGGTGTAATATCCTGGCTGTGCTTCCTGTGTGTTCCAGCAGCGCCGAGGTCTTCACCCAGACTTCCAGCTCCTCTGTGAGGAACACTCCTTCATTACATAATCGAGTAAAGTGCGTGTGCAGGGCGTCGACACTCTTGTCCCTCTCACCACACCGGGCAGACAGGGGGGCGTCCTTCACTCATCCTGCGAGTCTTTCACACACTTCCGCTTTCCTCTCTTACTCTGTGCTCTAACGATCCCAGTTCGTAAAAATCTAAACGGAGTCATGAGGGAATCTCTTCTTGAGGATGGGATTTGTGCGCTAACACTTCCTGTGACTCACATCCAGGAAGCCGTGTTTAAATTCATAATGTAGGTGATGTTTTAAATCTTTTTAATCTTTGTAGCTCAGCAATAAAAAGAAGTAGAAAGAAATATAAGGAGGAGGTGAGGGAAAGGGTCAAAGAATTAGAAAAATTAACAGAAAAAAACGAGAGAAATATTGAGTCACAGAAAGGGAAATGCTCAGGATGTGGAGGGAAAAAAGCAGAATGGATGAAAGGAGACGAGAGCAGAGAGAAAACAAATCACAGAGAGAAAGAGCGAGAGAGAGAGAGAGAGAGATGATCATAAAGATGAATGGAAAGAAAAATAATGAAGAATAGAAAAATGCAAACACTGTGACAGAAGAAAAAGGTGAGAAAGACGAAGAGAAAAGAAGCATAACAGAAATAAAAATCACCGAGCAGAATAAAAAGAGAAACAAAGAGGAAGCAGCGAGGTGTAGATGGATGGCGAGGAAGGATAAATGGAACGAGGGACCTGTGGAAATAATAAAAGCTGAGAAAAAGAAAAATGGAGAGAGAAATAAAGAGAAAGAACTGGAACGTAATTAGCTGTAAGGGGCGAGAGAGATAGGACATGCCTACAGATGGGAGAGAGAGAGAGAGATACAGAGAAAGAGAGAGAAGTATGGAGAAGTGAAGCAGACAGATAAAAGGACGATGAGAGAGCAGGAGAGAGAGAGAGGATGAAAGAGGAGTTAGTTAAGATTCAGGCGAGTCGAGTCGCTGCTATCATTACCGTACATCACCACAATAAATGAGTCTTTCAGCGGCGCGTAATAAGAGTTTGATAAATCATCAGGGAAGAATTAACTAGCCGTCAAAACAATGTGCAGGACCTGATGGATGGGCCAGAGGGGGGGTGGGGGGCATTCATCTCTCTCTCACACACACACACACAGAGGAAGGATGGCTAGGCCTTACATTACTCAGCCTCGCCACTAACACGCATACACACAAATACACACACACACAAACACACACTGCAGTCTAGACTACACATTATTCTCTTTCTTAAACATACACACACACACACACACACACACACACACACACACGAGTATGAATAAAAGTCTTTAAAAGACTTTTTTCATGTACCACCAGGAAGGAAGGAAGAAAGACAGACAGAAAAAGAAAACAAGATATATCAAACAAGAAAAGAGAGTTGAAAAAAGAAAGAAAGGAAAGAAAGAAAACAATGTTTTTTTTATATCAGGTAAAAAACAGAAAAATAAAATGAAGATATGAAGGGAAAAATTGATATTGAAAAAAGACAGCAGACTGTTATTAGTTTACAATCTGTGAAAGAAAGAAAAAAAGAAAGATCGCAAGGACAGCAAAAGAGAACATGAAACAAAAAAGGAGATAAGGTTTTGGTACTGGGTTTTGTTTTAAGTACAATTTAAAAAGTTGATTAGTTATTACTTGATTAAATATCCTAGCTAAAGTTTATTTTTAGTCAAAACGCTACAAAAGCAACTGTTTAGAACAAATGCACAAAAGAGATGCTGCGAGGTAAAAAGTAAATTAAATAAAAAAGTCATTAGTTGTTATGGGCAGAGCCAGAGACTCTACGTTGAAGCTAATCATAAAAGCGAATTAACATTTAAAAAATAAATAAACATCAGGAGAGAAACTGATCCACAGCTCTGTGTTTTGACCAACGCTGCTCCATGTTAGCCTCGTGCTCGATCTCCTCTCCCTCTCCTCTCGCTCTCCTTGCACTGCAGGGGGATTTAATTGCGTAAAATGACCTTTCCCAGGTCGCTGTGACAGCTGCCCGATTAGTCGTGACAGGGCTAGCAGGGCGCTAACGACGCCGAGGCAGAGGAACAGGACAGAGAGAGCGTAATAAGAGCGAGTGCTCAGAGCATGCTGGTCGCTAACACCAGGCCCCAGGGACGCCCGTGTCAGCTCCATTCAACCCAACACTCGCCTAGTCCTGTGTGTGTGTGTGTGTGTGTGTGTGTGTGTGTGTGTGTGTGTGTGTGTGTGTGTATATGTGTGTGTGCGCGTCTCAAACTGTCAGGGCATGGAGCAAGTGGCTAAGCAGAAACGACAGTTCGATTGAACAGCACGAGGCACAATTACGACGTAGCACTTGGAGGGTAATGATGTCCCAAAACACACACACACACACACACACACACACACACACACACACGGTTAACTGAATGTAATGTCTTTCTCTCTCAGGAATGTGGTAAATGTGGCTAAAGTCTCTGCTGTTTTAGCCTTTAGCCTAGTTAGCCTAGTAACCTCCTTTTACTCCATTAAGTAGCAGTGATGTGCAGACCTTCATTCTGTTCAGCTAGCAACAGTGAGCTACGTCAGGGTAGCATTCCTTAGCATAAACAAAGCTGTGCTTCGATTAGCCATCTATCTTTGTGAACAGGTTAATCCGGAGGGAAACGGTGACTACATTTGTGATGTTGTTTTCGCTGTACAATATTTTAGACAATAATGGAGTTAACTTTAGCTATCTTACAAAACTTCAAGCTACATCGCTTAACAAACTTAGTTATACTGGTGAGAAAGATTTAAGTGTGTACAAATAATTTAGCTAATGTTAGATAGAGACAAAAAAAAAAAACACTGGAAGTTTCATTGTTTTAAATAAAATCTATAAAGTTGTCATTTTAAAAATTTTGCAACAAATCAATATTGTTAACCTCAAAAATATTAGCAATTTTTGCTAATATTATCTAATATTATATTAGCACTAATATTATCTTTGTGTTCTGGCAAAAAGGAGCTACATAATTTTTTTTATTATTATTATTTATTTTGCAAACGTTATTTTGTGTGAATGGAATATAATTTTAATAGCATCATGCTAATATACAGGGTGGGCCATTTATATGGATACACCTTAATAAAATGGGAATGGTTGGTGATATTAACGTCCTGTTTGTGGCACATTAGTATATGTGAGGCGGCAAACTTTTCAAGATCAAGGGTGGTGACCATGGTGGCCATTTGGAAGTCAGCCATCTTGGATCCAACTTTTGTTTTTTCAATAGGAAGAGGGTCATGTGACACATCAAACTTATTGTGAATTTCACAAGAAAAACAATGGTGTGCTTGGTTTTAACGTAACCTTATTCTTTCATGAGTTATTTACAAGTTTCTGCCCACTTATAAAATGTGTTCAATGTGCTGCCCATTGTGATGGATTGTCAATGCAACCCTCTTCTCCCACTCTTCACACACTGATAGCAACACCGCAGGAGAAATGCCAGCACAGGCTTCCAGTATCCGTAGTTTCAGGTGCTGCACATCTCGTATCTTCACACCATAGACAATTGCCTTCAGATGACCCCAAAGATAAAAGTCTAAGGGGGTCAGATCGGGAGACCTTGGGGGCCATTCAACTGGCCCACGACGACCAATCCACTTTTCAGGAAACTGTTCATCTAGGAATGCTCGGACCTGACACCCATAATGTGGTGGTGCACCATCTTGCTGGAAAAACTCAGGGAATGTGCCAGCTTCAGTGCATAAAGAGGGAAACACATCATTATGTAGCAATTTCAAATATCCAGTGGCCTTGAGGTTTCCATTGATGAAGAATGGCCCCACCATCTTTGTACCCCATATACCACACCATACCATCACTTTTTTTGTTCCAACAGTCTTGGAGGGATCTATCCAATGTGGGTTAGTGTCAGACCAGTTGAATGGCCCCCAAGGTCTCCCGATCTGACCCCCTTAGACTTTTATCTTTGGGGTCATCTGAAGGCAATTGTCTATGGTGTGAAGATACGAGATGTGCAGCACCTGAAACTACGGATACTGGAAGCCTGTGCTGGCATTTCTCCTGCGGTGTTGCTATCAGTGTGTGAAGAGTGGGAGAAGAGGGTTGCATTGACAATCCATCACAATGGGCAGCACATTGAACACATTTTATAAGTGGTCAGAAACTTGTAAATAACTCATGAAAGAATAAAGTTATGTTAAAACCAAGCACACCATTGTTTTTCTTGTGAAATTCCCAATAAGTTTGATGCGTCACATGACCCTCTTCCTATTGAAAAAACAAAAGTTGGATCCAAGATGGCCGACTTCCAAATGGCCACCATGGTCACCACCCACTTGAAAAGTTTGCCCCCTCAGATATACTAATGTGCCACAAACAGGACGTTAATATCACCAACCATTCCCATTTTATTAAGGTGTATCCATATAAATGTCCCACCCTGTACTACTCTTTAGAGAGAAAGAGTTTAGTATTTTCATTAAAGCTATCCTCCTGATAACAGAAATTGTTGTGAATTGACGCAGATAGCTAAAGGTTTGGCTATCCATTCAACCAACCGACTCTGCTAGCTTGAAAATGTTAAACATTTTAACAATGATTAGTATTACAAATGTTTTCATCAATTTGCGACCACTAGATCATTTTGCTTGAAACATTTTAAACACCACACCGACTAAGACACATCCAAATGTGACTCGGAAAGACCTTCATGATTCTTGCGATTGTTCTGCTGTTTCAAAAATGGCTGCTCCTTTAGGTGAAGAGAACGTGAGCGATGATAGTCAAGGCTAATAGGAGCCATCTGTCCCGGTAATGAGTCCCCAAACGAGGTGGTTTTAATTAAGGCCCACAGAATTAGCCATGCTAGGTTGCTTATCAGTAGCACAAGTCGTTATGCAAATATAATAAAAATCATCAAGCAGTGGAGAAATTAACAACCGGAGCGTCTGCCGAGTTTGTGCTAATGAATGTTTTCTTTTGCTAGCCAGCGTGAAGTTATTGAGAGAAATGTTTTGTGAGAGCGGTGGGTTATTTCCCATCACTGTCCCAATGTGTTGAGGATATCAGCATTTACGCCAGCTAATACAACTGATTTAGCTTGTTTTGGGATGGGTAGTTACCCGATGAGCTGTGGTAATTGTGTTAGCACAATTAAAACTCAAAGTGTGCTGTGCCAAAAATATAATATTTCCAAACTGAGAGAAGTTATAAGAATTCATTCTAACAAGAAATATCCAATATTCTTTGTGTACATTAGCAATAAAGCAGAGCTAGCATAAACAACATGACGACCAGGCTAATAAATTTCACAGCAAATAACTAGATGTTACTACAAGGTGGTTTTATTTTATTCATTAAATCAGGTTTTAATTTTTTAGGGTCCTGGGTGCTGTATGGAACTAATCTGGGGGCGGGGCTATTACAAGCTCATTACTGATGTCACTGAATAAACATTTAATCGCCTTTATCACCTTTAATTTGCAAAACTTTTAAGCTGGTTTAATTTAGCTTAATGTTAGTAACAAACAAATGTCAGTTGTCAGCACATGGAATGTAATATAGTGAGAAATTGAGGATGTAAATCAATCATAATTAAATTACATTTCATCTTAGGTTATTTAGTTATTTAGTTAATTTATTTATTAGTAGTTTACTATCTGGCAAGCAAAGCTAGATAAAAAAATAAAAATAAAAAAAACAAGGATTAGACTAAAAGAGTCCTGGTGTTTTTAATGAACACTTTAGGTCATTTAAATTAAGAAATTATTATTTCCATAAGGTAGTAAAGTTTATGAGAACATTAATTAGTTAAATACTAAGTGATTAAAAATGCTTGGTTTATACTTCTTTAGTTTGACATAAGACAAAAGTAATGCATATGAAGAAAGTTCTTAACTACATAACTACTATGCAGCTAGGTATTTAAAAAATTTAAAACATATACAACTATATTGTATACATATGTGACAATATATAGTTTATAGCTTATGGCAATAGCGAGCCTTCTGTGCATTTTTTTTAATGAACAAACAAAACATTTCAAGCTAACATAATTTTCCAGCTAGAGTTAGCAGAAATGTGTATATATTATTAGATTTAAACTACATTCTGAATATGGAGCTGTATGGTATATGCTAAGACATTTAAAATTGTTTAAAAATTAACAAACATGTTCATTGCATTTTTAATGGTTTAAATTAACAACAACCACCAGGTTTTCTAAAGGTGTTTCCTGCAGGTTTCCCCATCTTGTGAGACTTTATTTCCCATTAAAACTGAAGTGAATGAGCAAGAGAGAGAGAGAAAGACGAGAGTCGTGGGGTCTTTGGCAGCAGCATTGGAGCGAGGAAAAACGCCCAGGTGAAAGCTGCGTAACTCGAAACGACTAAATAAAAGAGTGTAAAAATTCAAGAAAATAAACCAAGCTGAGGTTTAAATACAGTTTAATCAGGTCTCTTCACATCTTTCTGCAGCCTTCTGACACTATACAGTCACAGTACTAGGTTTTTTTTTTGTGTGTGTGTGTGTGTGTGTGTGTGTGTGTGTGTACATGCCCCGTGTTGACCCCATGGATATTAATCTCTCTCCTTGTCAAGGTAATGAATGATGATGGACAACCTGGTGTTTGCAATGTATCATTGCACTCTTTCTCTCTCTCTCACTCTCTCTCTCTCTCATACACACACTCCTGAGTGACACACAAAGACACAGTCATTCAGCAGCTGAAAGGCACTAAAGCACTCATTCACTGAGTCCTAAATCTGTTCTCTGTGTGTGCATGATTGCAGTGTGTGTATGTGTGTGCATGTAGTTTCCCCTGTATGGAAAGCTAAAATGGCCAAAGGTCCTCACAGTGATAGGATCATGTTAAATGTCTTTCGTCCAAACGTCATGAAAATTAACTTCTGATCTCTGTGTGTGTGTAAATATTAAGCCCTTTATAAAAACTTAAAATGACTAACATAAAAGTTTTCACAATAATAGGAGCATGTCAAATGTCTTCACAATCACCTTGATCTCATAACAGAGTGTAAGTTACTGTGTGTGTGTGTACAAATATTTAGAATTTTGTGAGCACTTTGCAATAATATGAGCATGACAAATGTCCTTAAAACCCCTGGTCCTTGCAAAATAAAGTATTTAATTGAGCCCTAAGGAAGTTGTTGTTGTAGTATGTGTGTATAAATATGTCCTCAATAACACAGTGCTTAAAAGTAAGTGTTCAAATTGCTGTGATATTGTGTGTGTGTGTGTGTGTGTGTGTGTGTGTGTGTGTGTGTGTGTGTGTGTGTGTGTGTGTGTGTTTATACATGTGTTTAGCACTATGTGAGAACCTACAAGTATGGTCCTCACAATGATCGGAACAAACAAATGTATTTAAATACCCTGGACTTCAAAAATAGTTCAAAGTTATTATTTCTGTATTTTTTTTTTTTTTGGTATGTGTGTTGAGCACTTTGTAAGGCCCTAAAGGTCCTTTTTTTCTTGAGCTTTAATTTAAAATGAAAAAATGGAAAGAAGCTAAACATTTCCATCTCGTTGCAGAAGTTAAGAGTTATGGTTATTGTTTGGTCTAGACTAGGAATTTAATTAGTTATCATAACCATTATTGTCAAAGGAAAGTCCTCACAAATGCAGCCATTCGCTTGATTTAAATCTGTACCTACACTGAACATGTAAAATATTTGCATCTCAACATCATGTAATGTGAAGGAAATGCAGAAAACTCAATCTTGATGGAAGCCTGATAGCAAGTGACACTATCGTCCAACGGGTTCATTTTGATCTCAGATTCTGAGCAGAATCTGAAAATGCATGTTTGGATTTTTTCCAGCATGGGATAACATTGTAGAAATATTATGTATAGCCCAGGCATTCCCCGGGGGAATTTTTTGCTAAAGGTCAAGGCTTCCTATATACATGGTTTTATTGTTAACTCTATAATCACACATGGAAGATTTGATTTCCTCCCCCTGTTGGCTGAGCAGGAGCACTTGTGTGTATTCTCTCACTGGACTGTCCTGGACTGTGTGAAAAAGTCCTGATCAAAGCAGGGGCTCCATCAAAGCCAATTCGCTACTTAATAACTGTTGCATGTGAAAAAGTGTTTAAACGCGGTGTCGTGAACAGGTTAAAAACACAACACCCGCATGTACCCGTACCGCCTGAATGCTGCACAATACCTCTCTCATGTTCTCTTATTTATTCTCTCTCTCTCTCTCTCTCTCTCTCTCTCTGGTTTTCCGTGTCCAGCCAGCTCCAGTTCCAGCCCATCTCAAGGCAATTACTCTGTGTTGATTTAGCTGTCATTGGGTGCATGTGTTTCAACATGATTTATAGACTGGCTTCCCGTGCCAGTCGCTTCGACATAAATTGCCCAATCCTCAGAAAAGGGCTCATTTGCTCGGCTCTGCATTAGAGCGGGCCGATGATTGCGGCAGAAATGCGATGTAAATGAGATCTGAGAGGCCCCATCACTCATGATGTCGTGTAGCCAATCCTATTATTATTTATTACCATAATTGCCCCGTGTTTCCCCAGGCCATGCCGCTCACATGATGTATGCCACGACAGATCAACTCAGTGTGACGAGCTGTGGAAAGAGAAAAAAAATTCTCCTTTCTTTCATTCTTGTTTGTTCGGCCCACATCGAATTCCTTCGCAGAAACGTGTGGGAAAAAACAGACAACCCTGACAACTTGCTACACACACACACACACACACACACACACACACACACATAAACACACAGAAAAACATACGTGCTGGGTGACTGGCTATGATGCACGTACACCGTGCTCGTCTGTATAAAAACCAAGCCGCTCTTTAGGTCTTATCTCCCAAGGTGACTCCGATAACATCTCTGATTCCACCATCTAACCATCTCCCACATACACACACAGACACACACACACACAGGTTCTCACCATCGGCGCCTTGCCACATGCTCGCGTGTGCCGATAATAAACGTTCGTGCAAAACTAAACCTGTGGAATGTCTTTCATCGAAACGGCTCGAGTGTATGTAGTGTTAAGAGATCTCAGGTGGCATGTCAAAACATCGCTTCGCATAAATGCATCTATCAAACATGACACACGGAAATGGACAGAGCTCTAAAATCGTCCTGTAAACAACCGCAGCTCTGGTTAAACTAGGACAAGACATCCGCTTTCTTGGCCTGTTTAGGAAAAGAGAACGGCTAACACCCTTGTTTTCCTACTGCAGCACTTCTGCAGCACCTTCGGATTCTGTTCCACCTCGAGTCACTCTGGATAAACATCACTTCCAAAACTATAAAGCTAAACACCATATCTCGAGGGAAGGAAAAAAAAGTCAGGGCAGAGCTTAAATGAAGAAGAATGAGCGCTACGGAATCTGGCGTAGTCCATTTTCATGTACTGTTACACAACTCCGCTAATGCGAAATTCTTGATTTGTTTTTAAAGCTCGGGTTGTTTTATTTTATTACCTGCAAACATTTTTACACATTCACTTCTTTCCTTGCCAGTTCACTCTTTCCTTTCTTCCCTCTCTCTCTCTCTTCCCGTCTCAGAGGAGCCTTTTTTTTTCTTTAGAGGATGAATTATTGAGGCGAGCAGGCGGATTAATCAGGCCGTAATGGGGCTGTAGGGAGGAGCAGCAGGACCATAGATCACTGCAGGAGATGAGAGCTTTCACCTCACACACACTGCGTCCTTCAATCAGGACTAACACGAACACCAGAGAGAGAGAGAGAGAGAAAGAGAGAAGGAGCGCAAGATTGGAAGGATGAAGAGACAAATTAATAGCGGGTGCAGGAGAGATTACGGGAAAGAGGAAGATTGAGGAGGAGAAATAAATCGTCTTCCAGAACAAGGAGAAGAAAGAACGAGAGAAATGTGTGGAAAAGATGTGAATAAAGAACTGAGGAAGATGGAGGAGGTAAATGGGAAGAAAACAGGGGATTTCATGCAACAAAAATGTGAAAAACAAATTGATAGCATTCATGTCCAGACTGCGCTTAACTCGCAGGTTACTTTCCTATTTCCTGTTTCAGTCCCTGTCCGGAGACATCCTGGACACACACCGTCATAAGTGTGTGCACCTGTTGCTCAATTTTTGTCTTGTTAGAGTCCACTTTTTCCCTTTCCCTGGGTTACTTCCTAGTTTGCACCGTTTCCTACTTCCTGGTCCTTTACCTGTCCACCAGTCCCAAACCATTAATCACCTGCAGCTTTTATTCTTATGCTTCAGAATCTGGGATTCTGTCTCAAGTCTCATCTTTGTCCTTTGTTTTCACTCCCTGTTTGACCTGAGCCTCATTTTGCTTTTTATCTTCACTTCTTGCACTCTGTGGCTTGTACTAGCGTGTAGTGTGTGTGTGTGTGTGTGTGTGTGTGTGTGTGTGTGTGTGTGTGTGTGTGTGTGTGTGTGCTGATCACCTGATGGTTGGGTGGTTGTTTTGACAGAGTTGTTGACATACACACACAACCTCTTAAAACCGCCCACCTTTAAAATCACACACCTTTGTACTAATACATAGGATACACACACACACACACACACACACACACACACACACACACACACTCATACAAGGCCACCCACCTGTTACACACTCATACCTGTTACAACCTGAAAACATGGCGCATCTCTCTCTTCATCTGCGTGTGTGTGTGTGTGTGTGCGTGTGTGTGTGTGTGTGTGAAAGCCAGATAAGTAAAATGACTCATATCAGTTTGATTGACAAGAAGTTGCCCTCAGGACACGGCACCCACATCTAGTAGTACGGTAAGCTTTGTTCCCAAAGCATACACCCTCACCCACGTACACACTTATACACACTAACCCACATGCCCACACACACATGTACAAACTCAAACACACACCTTCTCACCTCTGACCTAGCTAGATAAGTGAACCAAAACAGTGTGTATGAATGTACAGAGAGTTCCAAACATTTCCATTTGTTAATAAAATGTAAAATTAATTTGCAGAACCTCCTGAAAAAACACACTTCTCTCAGATCTGGGGATCTCAAAGGCAATTCCTTGATATCACAGTGACCACTCATTGTGTGGAGGACATTTAGAAGAAAGGGGGTGGGCGTGTCATTAAGAACAGATGGGTGTGTCATTTAGAACAGATGGGTGTGTCATTTAGAACAGATGGGTGTATAATTTAGAACAGATAGGCGTGCCATTAAGAACAGATTTGCATCATTTAGAACATTTAGATGAGCATGTTATTTAGGACAGGTACGCATGTCATTTAGAAGAGATGTGTGTCATTTAGAACAGATGGGCGTGTCTATTATAACAGATGGGAGTGTTTATTAAAAACAGATGGGTGTGTCTGTTAGTACAGCTGGGCGTGTCTATGAAAACAGATGGGTGTGTCTTTGAGAACAGAAGGGCGTGTCATTTAGATGGACGTGTCATTAATAACCTTTAGGCTTGTCATTTAGAACAGACGGGTGTGTCTATGATAGATGGGCGTGTCTATGAAAACAGATGGGTGTGTCTATAAAAACAAATGGGTGTGTATATGGTAACAGATGGGTGTGTCTATCAAAACAGACAGGTGTGTCTTTGAGAACAGATGAGTGTGTCTATGATAACTGGTGGGCGTGTCTATGAAAACAGATGGGTGTATCTTTGAGAACAGATACAGAGGAAGACTGACCTAATAAACGTGCAGCAGAATCTCCGGCAGGACAGGTATATGAAACCCGATCACACGTGGACACTGGAGATGCGTTCAGCAGTCACAAAACCAGGTGTGAGCGGTTCTGTGTCTCCACTTGTGATCTGATCACTACAGGCAGATGTTTCTTCTCCTTCTGTCTTTCTTCTTAATAGCAGTTGTGAACAAGTCATTAGACAATTTCTCCTGCCTATGAGCCTGTTCAAATATTTGGAGCTCTGTGTGTGTGTGTGTGTGTGTGTGTGTGTGTGTGTGTGTGTGTGTGTGTGTGTGTGTGGTGCTCTGATACATGTGTGTGGGAAGCATGTTCCTTGTTATCATCCTCACGTCTGTCATCTCTCTCTTCTCTTGTCTTCCTTTAATCTCCATCCAGCTTGCCTTCTTTCTTTTATTTGGCCTCCCTCCACTCTTCCTGTTTCCCTCTCTATGCTCAACCATAAAACTGTCATCAGATCATCACACATCTCTCACTCACTCACACACACACACACACACACACACACACACACACACACACACACACACACACACACACACACACACACATGCAGGCATCTGTCTAGTATTGTTCTGGATTCCTATTCACACAGCTCATCTTTTTTAGAGACAAACTGCATAAACACACTGCAGCATGCACTCATACACACTCTGATGAGGTGGGGATGACAGAACACACACACACACACACACACACACACACACACACACACACACACATGTTCTGACCAAAAAGAGTGTGTGTATAGAAACAAAAAGAAAAATGACACAGGAGAGTATGAAAGTGAGAGAAGAGGCAGAAAAGAGTGAGGAAAGTGTAGACACAAGAAAGAATAAAAAGATGAGGAGAGAGAGATCGAGAGAGAGAGAGAGAAAGAGAGAATATTCTGAGATATAAAGTGTGTGTGTGTGTGTGTGTGTGTGTGTGTGTGATTGGTGTGTGAAAGGTGACTGACAGAAAGACAAACCTGTCAAAGCTCACAGTCACACTGCACTGACGCACACTGACATCTATCTATCACTGTTTCTGTCACACTCACTCACTCACTCACTCACACACACACACACACACACACACACTCACAGACTCACTCACTCACTCACACACACACACACACACACACAAACACACTTTTAAATCTGCTCAGAAATCAGATTAGATCATGTAAGCTAACTAGCTAGCATTACTAGTTTTAATATGCCTTAAATTCAGGAATCCTGTCGTGTTAGCTCATGCTAACGAGCCCAAATAACAGAAACTGAATTTATCTGATGCTATCTCATGTCAGCTAGCAAGTTAGCATGATCAGTAAAGATTATAAGCATTTTAAATTCTTCTCTGAAATCCTGTCAGATTAGCCGAGCTAGCTAGTTAACATTAAAAGTGAAATGTGCTCCAAAAATCCTCTCATAAATCCTGTCAGGTTAGCTAATACTAACTAAACTAAGTTTAGAAAGCTGGGTAACACTAATTTTTAAGAAGGTTTTACTTGGTTTAAATGAACTAGTTAGTTTTGTTTTTGTTTTGTTTTTTTTACAAACATTGCACACACTAACGTGCTGCTTAGCTACTGATAGATAGCTGCCAGATTGGGATAAACGCTGAGCTAAAGCGATAGAAAGATCGAGAACAGAGTGCAGCTACGGTGTGTGTGTGTGTTTCAGAGGTGTCGCAGGTGATGTGTAGCACATCAGAGCCAAATTTGATCAGCCATTTAATGTAATTAGTGCACTGGTGAAGCACACACACACACACACACACATTAGACAGTGTGTCTTAATTAGGGATTAATTGTATCATTAGAGGTGAGCTGCTGCTGGCGACCACATTGGGCACGTCAAGGTTAATCAGTGTAATGAGTTTATTTTCTGACAGCTGGCGTGTACACGTACACACACACACACACACACACATACACACACCTGTAACTCCTCCCAGTTGCAAATAAATGGATATTTATTTGATGCCTTCTGGACGTTCTGGAATTTACCTCCATCCTTATGTACGTAAACTTTCTTTATGTACATAAAATAGTTAATTGAGTTTTTGGGGCACTGATCTGTTCAAACTGTTAAAAAAAAAAAAAAAGAAAGAAATGTATATTATATTGACTGGAATTTTGGTGATGTGGTACATATCTGTTTAAACACTACTTATTCAGGTAAAAGATTTCTTCTTATTTGCTAACACAATAAACTGTTATATATCTCTAAAAACATAATAATATATGTTTATACATTTCTTTGTTATATATCTTGGTTTTTAAGATCACTTCTCCAAGATAATTTCTGCACATATTTGTTATTTTTTAATTGAATTATGACAATTTAATCCCAAATGTTCAAATTCAATGTAAAAATTGAATAAAACAATTTCACCATGATTTAATGATGAGTCTCAGTTAGGAGGTGTGGCCTGTGTACGAATCAGTCTCAGTGAAGGTGTGGCCTGTGTATCTCTGTAAGTCGCTCTGCATAAAGGTGTCTGTCAAATGCCTGAATGTAAATACATGTAAATGTTTCTGTCAGTCTCAGCTAGGAGGTGTGGCCTGTGTACCTGTCAGTCTTAGTGAAGGAGGCGTGGCCTGTGTAAAAAAATATCCAATTGCACAAAACCCTTGTGCACATTGTATATTTTTATGTGATAAATCTATATATGGACACACACACACACACAATACATTGCCGGTTTAGTTTTAGAACATTGATGCTGGAGACAGGAGGAAGGATCTGATTTGTATCAACTCTAATGTGCTCTGTAACTCATCTCCTGACATCTCTCTCTCTCTCTCTCTCTCTCTCTCTCTTTCTTTCTTGCCCTGGAGCTCTCTCTCTCTCTCTCTCTCTCTCTCTCTCATGCTCTCTCTCTCTCTCTCTCTCTCTCACACTCTCTCTCTCTCTCTCTGGCAGGATCAGTATTAATGTTCGGCAGAGTCAGGCTGGCTAAGGAAAAGGATTCATTTATCACCATGTCAGTCCACACAGAGTGTGTGTGCGTGCTCCTTCCCCATTCACACACTTTTTCTCTCTCTAACCAACTCTCCTATAAGGCTTGTGACATGACATGATGCTGCATTGCATTGTGGGATCGACTGCGCGTAATGTCAGTGTGTACATGTTTACGCAAAAGCATCATTTAGTTCCTTAATTAATAATAAAATGTAACGGATGGCAAATTGCTGTGGTATCAGAGTGATCATGAAACATTTAACCAGATCAAAGACTCAGTAGATGAAGTTACAGTGCACTAGTGCAGGTTTAATCAAGATCTCAAAATAACAGAGTTAGAAAGCGTCCCTGTTCTTCTCTAAAACACAACCTCAGAGTTATCGTGAGTAAATCAGACTTAGAGGGATCAGATCAAACATCTCAGGATCTCACCTGTAAAGCAGCACGCTGACAGACGTCCTTCAAAACACACACACACACACACACACACACACACACACACACACACACACTATAGTTATGCATAATATCTTGTATCACTATATAGTATACAGTTTATATTTGAACAAAACAATATTACGTAAAGGTGCAGTGTGTGATTTTCTATACACATGATCTCGCTCTTTCTCTCTAACTCTTCTTTGTTTAAAAAAATATATGATTAATTGTTCTTTTCTGGGCCAGAAAGAAGCTATTAGGAAATTAGATATTAGAAATGAGATATTTTTGATGAAGTTTTGATGAAAAGAGAACTCTAAAAATCTGAACACTATAAACATTACAAACTGCTCCTTTAACGTTAGATGTAAACCTTAAGGAATGGGGCAATAATTATTATTTTTTTGTTTACACTGCTAACAGTGTGTGAAAGCGTGAAATCAGTTTTACAACAAGCCCCATATTATACGAGTCCTTAAATAAATACGTACCCTGATACAATGTTACCATGACAACAAACAGAAACCCAAACATTTAGAATATCAATGGTAACAAAAAAATTATAAACGTTACCTAAGAAAAGAAAAACAAAAATCACATTAAATAAATGCACCAATAGTTTAATATGGTTACCATAGCAACTATATGTATAAGGTTAGCAGGTAAGGGTGTGCTTCATGCACATAGGTGTTGATTATAGAAAATGTGTAGAAACAACTAATGGCCTCCGATTAGCACGATGCCATTTACAGCATGCTAACGTGTATCAGCTAGCTGTCTAATTATTTAGCGAAATAAAAGTTTACTTAGTCGTAGACACAAACATGACATGTTTGTGTGTTTAGATACTGTAACATGACGTCTGTTATTCATCACTCCCTCAACCATACTGTCGAGTGGAGTGTGTGTTCCTGCTTTAACACACCTGATAAAGTCCTCAGTTCATTAACATTCCTGAAAAGAGTGTGTGTGTGTGTGTGTGTGTGTGTGTGTGTGTGAGAGAGAGAGAGAGAGAGAGAGAGTAATACACTAGATACAGCTCCTATCAGCTAACAGCTGTCTAACAGCTCCACCTGCAGGCAGCAGAATCTGAGACGTTCTGGATCCTGATTGGTCAGAAGGTGTTGGTTAATATCAGTTAGTACAGCACCAGCTGGGAAAGGTTTATATTTTTATGTGCATGAAAATAAGGATATGTTGACATTATTAATACTGAGATAATACGATGATCAGTGATGTGGCTTAGGGTGTACTGTGTTTATCCATCATATAACAGGTATTACTGGCAACATGTGAAGTCAGTTTCTCTGAGCAGATCAGTGCAGGGGTGTGGCGGTGCTGCTGGTGGTGGTGGTAGATATTTCAGTCCTGAAATCAGTCCAAAGCCAAATGGCTGAACATCGTGGCACTTAGCCTGCACCAGTAATGTTATTGATCCACTGTGATGTAGGTGGTTGTTATTCGGTCATTATATACTGTTACTGCTCAAAATTATGCTTATTGTGTATCTGCAGTCAACACTTATCAATATAATTTTCATTATCATTTCGATCCACATGGAGACAGATCAGATCACAGTAAATCCAACCAGCAACTATTCTACTGTTACTGTAATTAAGTATTTTTGTGTATTTGCACTTTGCTTGAGTATTTTCCCTATTCAATACTTTTTACTTCGACTCACTGCATGGTTTAAATAAAAGTCCTGTACTTTTACTCCCTACATGTTAAATAGAGTTGTTACTTTTGAGATGATGATCGCACAAAAGCACAGTTATTTTCATGAGTGTTCATGCTGTCACTCACACACCATCGCGTGACCTGAGCTTCACCCCACGCGGCAAGGACACAAATAAAACAATTTCACCAGTTCTGCTGTTACAGGAATGACTGACAGGCCGTTGTGAAATTTTTTTTTTTTTTAGATGAACATCAAGATGAAGAATACGAGGCTGAAAAAAATATAGCCTGCTCTCTGTCTCCATCTGGTGGTTGAGTAAAAAAACACAACAGTCTGCGCTTTTATTTTGAAAGCAGAACAGGATGGCGCTTCATTTCCGGGTCAAATTGACATCTTCGATGCGCTGCTCCTGCTTTCACAGCCAGGCGGCGTCAGAGGGACAAAAATGAGCGCAGATAACCTGCTACACTCAGGATTCTGTCCTCCCTCACGCTCAGATCTGACACTGCTATTACAAACCTCATCCTGTTCGCTCTCTAAATTTGGTTTGTGCCCTCTCAAGTTTTGGCTTCCCGGCCTGGGATTAAATAACAAGTTATGTGCACGCTGAATGTGGTTCCACATAGTCACCGCTAGGAGCGCTAAACTGCAACCTGTGTTACAGTTCACGTGTTCTTGAGCGCCCTCTTGTGGCCACTGAGAACCTAAGCAACGAAAATAATAATAACAATAGTTACGAGTTTTCAAGAAAAAAGCTGTTACTTTGAGAATAAAAGGATATGAAAGAATAAAAAAGAAAGAAATATGTCATGAAATATGACAAAAATACTTCATTATTAAAATACATATATAAAAAATGACATCATTACATATAGGGTAAAAAAATTTTTTACTCAGGGTACTGAAATTTTCCAGCAAGGGAATAAGGGGTATTTTTCTATTTAAACCCATCCCAGTGCTTGGCGATGAAGAGAAGTTCAGTCAGCATTGAGACAGAGACACACTCCCTATAGGAACGTGTGAGAATGCGCTTTCCCCCAACCCCATGCTCTTTCACACACTTTCCTATAGTCGGGGTGAAAGCAGCACGTCACGGCTCTAGCGTTCACACTCACTGGTTCTTTCCTAGTGTTTTAAAAAACCATCGTGGTTCAAGTCATTATTTTATTTGAAACTTTGCACAAATGGTCAAAACAGTGAATAGAGTGTCTAAAAATGTGTTATATTTTAATTAACGGACACTGAGAATGTGACATTATTTCACTCTGCACACACGGCGAGTCTAAACCAGGATAATGAAAGGAGCAGAATGAAAGACGAGGTCTATTACATCATCACCTGTCACACCAGTTTGGTGCAGGTGTTATTCAACTTTTATGCCCCCCAGCCACGGAGTGTCCCATTACGCAATCGCTTTCTTCAAATCAAGGCTGCCGCGCCATTTAATTCGAAGGCAATAGCGATCCTTTTGCTACCCTCTACGCTTGAAATGATATAACATCTAACATCAAACCAAACACCACTATAATGGAAAGCACCCAACATGTCACTACTCTTTCCTCATACAGCACGGATAAAAAATAATTGACAGACTGTTTAATCAGTAACACCAAGAAAAGTAACAGTATCAACTTTGTAAAGAATAAAAACAAGTAGGCTAACATAAAAAAAATAATAATAATTTAAAAAAACATTATTTTAACTCTAAACATTAAATCCTAGGCACGAGAGCGCAGCCTCAGTATCACAGCCGTCCTGATATTCAGCACAACAGCACGACCTGATATCGCTTTTACAACACTTCCACTAACACTTTGTATTACCAACAGATTATAATTTGTTTCTTTATTTAACCGGTTATTAAGCTCTGCCCACACATCCTTCCACACCTGGTGGAGCTGGCGAATGACAGTTAGTGTAATTAACACGAGGTTAGAGTATTCCACTTTAGAATATCAGCTCCGTTAACTTCAGGGTTCTGGGGTCGAATCCCAAATAGTGTTAAATGGAAAGCCAGTACACTTTGTAGGGTGTACACTCCCTTGTTCCACACAGCGAGTAGTGCCCTTGATCAGGGGTTAGAGAGGGATTTGGGATTCAGCCTCGTGTTAGAAGCTAGATAGCTTTGTAGCTAAGCGTTAGCCGTGAACAGAACGACACAGATGGTTCAGAGGCGATTCAGAAGGACTTAGAAGTGATTACTGCAGAGACGGCGTGTTGTTTATCATTATCAGATGTGTGTTGTTGCTGAAAGTGCTTCTGTGACTGGGTGTGAATGTGGGTGTGGTCGGGTAGCTGCTCTCTCCTCAGTACTGCGGACCGTACAGACCCACTCTCAGACACACAGTTAGTGTCATTAACCACTGGACAACACCTGGGACATGCCCAGTCACACATACAGTACAGTTACACCTCACAGTGCTGTTACTGTCTATTATCAGCACTTATGGAACACCTTGGTCTGAACTAACTGGTATATAATAAGAATTGTTTATTTACTCTATAACTGAACCAATGCTTTTAAACCAAACAAACCACACTTGAAAGGAACATGGAAAATTATTTCAAGTCTAGTATTATGAAGTAACAATTAAATAAATAAAAGTTAAGAAATAAAACATGTTATATTTGTTTAATAATACTGGAATCACTTTTAATATGAAGCAGGTGCTACCTGAGAAGCGGGCGTCTTGCCTTATACCTTTCCCAGCGGCACAAGACAAACACAGAACCTTTTCGGCCACTCACTTTTCCTTTCTTCTCGTGTAACAGGTGTGCTCAGAAGGATGGTTGCCGCTATAAGTTATTTTCCAAGACAAACCATCGAACACATCCTTAAAATAATCATATCATTTGCTTCTACACATCAGACTCAAAAATATGAACATACATTTTCTTCACCCTGATCTTTCCACTCCTCATAATAAAGTGTTTAATCAGAAAACGAATCCAATTAGTTTATTTATTTATTCATTCATTTTATTTTTTGCTTGTCTGTACCCTCAGGGATATTTTTCTTAAAAAAAGAAAAGAAAAAAGACAAATTTTTGAAAAGAAAAAAAAAAAAGACACAAACAGCCATGATTTTAACTTCTCAGAGTCTCAGAATACTGGAACAGCCTTTTAATGGTTATCATATTAATGGATAACAAGTTATTTACACGAAATTAAATGTCCCTCTAAAAGAAGTCGAGAAGAAAAAAGGAAGAAAAAAAAAAACACGGAATGAGAAAAGGAAAAACCCAGAAAATCCAAGACGAACAGTACATTTTTCTTCAGCTTTTTACAAAATAAAATTTCAATTTCTAGAAAGCAGAGTATTTTATTCATTAGCAAAAACAAGTGGATATTATAAAAAAAAATAAAAAAAAAAAACACTGGAAAAAAAGGAAAAAAAAGATCAGATTTATTTAATTACTTAAGCTCTTCTCTTTAAAGGACAAAAGATGACTAAATAGGAACACACACTGATGGAAAAACATTACACACACACACCCCTCCGATATGACCATCTACAGCTCGGCTCTGTGGCAGGAAGTGGAAAAAGCAGGAGAAGAGGACTTCCTGTTTCTCGATACACCTACAGTGGTTGCGTTGATAAGAGAGGGCTCGGGAGATCTGACGGCGATCCTCGTCTTTGGCTTGTAAAATCAACACAGTGACGCGTTTGCTCGTGGAACAAAAAAAAATTGGAAAGGAATTGAGAGGGAAAAAGAAAACGTTTAAAATGGCAAGTCTATATAACTCTAAACTCCAGACGCAGAGAAGAGAGCGGCTCGAGATCGCCTGAAACGATTTACACGATGGTGAAACAAATCCCAATTTACAAGCGTTAAACATAAGACGACAGAATTACAAAAATACCTTTACACAGCGTACAGCACTCTGGTGTCCTAACCTAAACCTTATTTTCATCGTAAGGAACCATGATTCTCAATAATTATAATTATATATATAAATATATAATTATATAGATGGAATTAACAAAAACAAAAAACAAAAACAAGATCAAGAGAAGGACATTTAAACATCAGAGCTTAACATAAGCATTGTACATTATAATGAAATATCCACAATGTGGCATCTTTTATAAAAAATTTCTAATCGCAGAAAGGAAAGAAAAAATTGAATTTAAGGAGGACAAAAACAGTGGTGCATAACGTGTAATGAATTTTGTTAAAAGCTGGAGAAATTAAGAACAATATTATTTCACAAGAAGTCGTGGGAACTTCAAGTGCATGTCAAGGCCACTGAGGAAACCGCCTCTACTTTATTTTATTTATATATATATAGATTTTTTTTTTTACAAAATTACCAGACTGTGAATAAAAGAAAAAGAAGAAGAAAAAAAAATCAACAATCATGTCGAGCTGCAGTGTGTCCATAATAACAAATGAAAATTATAATTCAGAGGGAAAACAATTTCACAAAATGGTGCACGGGGTGGGGGGTTGAGGGGAGTTGCGACGTTTCTCAACACTACTAAACTAGAACTACTGAAATCTGGGAGTCAGACTACAGGCTGGGGAGATTAATAATTACAAACAAACAAACAAAAAGGCAAATGAACCAAAAAGAGACATTTTTAAAAAGACTGACACTTATTATAATTTTTTTTCTTTTAATCAGTCCGAACTACAAGATGAAGTGGGGAAAAATCCCGGGGGGGTGGGGGGAGAGGAAAAGAAGACAAAAAGCAGGTGGCGAGGGTGGGCTAATGATCCGAATACGCTGTACATGGGGTGGGAGTCCGCAGCCACCACCCCGTTTCCTGATGGAATGGTCCGTCCCGCTGGCGTAGTTCTGCCCTCCTGGGTTGGGGTACGTGTGGAGGAGGAGGAGGGTGTGGCGGACGGCGTGCTGGTGTACTTACTTGTAGCCCTGCTGGTTCCAGGCCTGACCGTACACTCCATAAGTTGGCATCTGCCAGCCATTAGGGATGTACTGCCCCATCTGCTGGCCATTACCGTAAGACTGACCCCACTGTCCGTACGGCTGGGCTGCATAGGCCGGGTTACTCTGCTGAGGAGAGAAAGGGAGAACGAGAAGAAAAAAGGAAAACAGGGAGAAGAAGACAGAGAAACAGAAGAAAAAGAACAAGATAAGAAAGAAGGAAAGAAAATAAATAAGGGGGACAAAGATACATGAGAAAAGAGATAAGAGAATGAGAAGGGGAGAAGACCAGACAAGAAAGAAATATGGAGAAAGAGATATAAGGAAAGAAAGGAGGGAGAAAGTTAGTTTATTCAAACATTTGAAAAAGCATCAATTGCAAGTTGGGCAAATTAGTGCAACACACGTTTAAACACTATTAATACTACAGAGCTCTGAGCAAAGAACGGCGAAAAGTTTACACACCCCTTTATGAGACAATAAATCAAACTAAAAGAAAAACCATCTGATCTTTTTCTTAGATGAATAGGAGATGGTGGTAAAAATGTTAAATTTCTGGATGTACTGCAGAACAGTGTGAAGAAGGATTGTAATGTTGTCCATACCATCATTAATCTCAGACACACCTTTACCTTTTTATTTTAAAACACACTTCTCGCCAGAAAAGCCCAAACTGAACCAGGTGTCACTTAATACCTACACAGACTGATGATGAAACGGTCATTAAGCTTTAGAGAAAGTAGCCTACCCTGCTTTGTGTCAATGAGCATTGTTAAAAACGCTGTATGGATAAAACTGAATACTCTCAGCAGTCTTCACATCTAAGTAAAAGACATTGTGGATAAGTTCAGGTCAGGCTTTAGGGCCGATCACAGTACAGAGTCAGCTCTTTTGAAAGCAACTAATGATATAAAGCTTGACACTGGCTCTTGTTCCATTTTAGTTATGCTGCTTACAATCTTATCTTACCACTGCTTTTAATAAAATTAACCACAATATTCTTTTACAGCACTTGAATGTCAACGTGGGGCTCCAGGGTAAGACTGTAGAATGGTAGTTTCATTCCTACACATCATATCACACATTTTTTTAATTTTCAGCTTCTGCTGCATATGGAATACCTCATGGTTCCATTTTGGGCCCAGTTTTGTTTCCTTTATATTGTCCACTGTGTAACATCATGGTGTGCCGTATCAGTGCTAAGAAGATGAACTCTGGCCACATCTCTCTTTTTAACCAGGGGGATATCCAATCCCGATATACCCTTTTCGATTGGTTTGCAAATGAATTTCTCCAGAAGACAAGTCTGATGGTCACTTCTGTACCTTTTGCGAGTACTCAAACACGGGTTACAACTCGAGAACCTTTCCTTCCTAACTGCATCAAAGTAATATTTGACTCAGCTCTTAAGATTTGTTGCATTAAAACTCCATTGTAAAGAGTAGATGTAGGAGTTTGAATGCATTGTCTAAACCGAAACCAAATGTTATGGTATAGTTTTGCAAGTTTCTTAATTGCCACAACTTTTGCAATTCTCTGTGTATGGGAGCTTGTCAGTCTTCACTTCACCATTTGCAACTCTTCCAAAATTTCTAGGCAAAGTTGATACTTCACCAGACTTGGCATCGATTTGTTGGCTTCTGGTCAAGTAAAGAATTGATTTTAAAGTGCTACTGTTTGTTTTTAAGGCTCTATGGTCTACTGATGCACTCCGTCTAAGTGTCCCACAGCCACGACTAAAGCAGAAGAGTGAGTGTGCATTTTTAGTGGAATTTTAGTAGACATTGGAAGGCGCTGCATCTTAGTAGTATCAGCTTCACTGAATGAGTTTAAATCTTGCCTCAAGTGTCATCGCTTCAGGTTACGAGCGTTCCCAACCTTTGGCGTTTTTACATCTTCACATTTATGTATTGAGGAGACTAAAAATACAATAAAATTCAATTGAAACTGAAAAATACTGGGTGCACTATTAAAAGCAGAAGGGAGTTTTAATTCTAAAAAATGCATTAATTAAGGGGTGTGCATATTTATGCAACCAGTCTTTGATTTTTTTTTTTTTGACAAACTCAAATGCTACATGACTACAAACATGTCACACAACACTACAAAACAACCAGAGAGCACCAGGACCATCACTTTCCTTCCTAATTTTCCACTAGTCTGTCTCACTCTTACACACCTTCCTGTCACACTAAACTGATGCTCATACCTGGGGCATGGCCATCTGCTGCATGGCCCTCATGTCTGCAGTTTCTTTCCCCCAGTAGCACTTGACCGTGTGGCCCTCGATGCACGTCCCATTCACAGACACTATGGCGTGGGCCGCACTCTCGTGAGAATCGAACCTGCACATAGAGAAGACGTTTATTCACTCATACAGATTTATAATTATAATAAACCACAGGAAGTAGCGGGAGCATGAACAGAAAACTCATTATCTTAAAATACAGTACTGTAAATAAGAATTATGGCTCCAGCAGCCAGGTGGTTACACGCATTCTCACTTCATCATTATTAATCAGTGGAATAAGAATTTTTTTTCCTCTGATAATGCGACTCACCTCACGAATGAGTAGCCTTTATCCGGGAAGACCCTGATCTCCATGATCTGTCCGAATGGAGAGAAAGTCTGCCTCATCAGCTGATCTGAAGTAGAAGAACAGGGAAAGTGAGGTTACATGTCAGATCGAATATAGATTCATCTACACCATTAGTATGCACGTTAAATGATATTAGGTCAGTAGATTTGATTACATTTTTAGGTGCTAAATGTTTTAACTTTAGGTATTAGTGTAAGTTCAACTAAATAATTTAGTATTGAGGACTGATTAATCACAAACTTAATTGTGCAGCTCTATACGTTAGCAGAAATGTTCATGGTTTAATGTTAAAAAATAATTATTATTTCTAAGCCTTTTTAATCAGTTTAATCCCAGGTTTTTATGGTATTCATGCATTCGTCTGAATAAGGTATTGTTTATATAGCAACAGATCATTCACTGGGTCGCATTAGGAATAGGGTGTTTAAGGAGTCAGCGTTTTGTAACAGCCAACGGTAAAACGTTTCTTCAGGAAAGAGGAGGTAGAGTAGCTCCACACACACACCTGAGAGGCCGGAGGTGACCCCTCCGCAGTACACGGTGCAGTTACTAGGGCTTGACTGGTTCAGCACTTCCTCGTAGGACAGGTGTTTGGTGTTGCCTGCTGTCAGATGGAAGAGAAAGGACAGAGTGTCAGAGGAATGCTGATACTGGATTAGGGTTAGGGTGTATAAAGGCAGGAGAAGTGTTTCTAACTGACTACCAGACTGACTCTCGGGGTTGGACTTGGGTGCAGGAGGCTTCCTGGTGGCCCAGTTGGTTCTGATCTGCCTGCCTCCCAGCCACTGGCCGTTCATCTGCTGGATGGCGTTCTCCGCGTCCTGTCAATCATCATCATGAATTACACAGGAAACCCTCATGTTATTAGGAATGAATGCACATACAGTACACTTGTATGTATGTATATATGGATTATGTGTAAGACATACATGGGCATTCTTACCCATTTGTTAATGAAGGAGATAAAGCCATAGCCTTTAGACTTCCCAGTAGCCAGGTCTTTTACCACACGAGCATCGCTGCACACAACAAACATCCAAATTATTTATCAATCTCAATCTTATTTCTGAAGAGGTTTACTAATGTGGTTTGTTCACACATCACGTCACAACGATGTTTAATACGCACGTTTCAGTGACTGGAAAAGAAAAAACCTTGAATCTTAAACAAGAAAAACTTACGATATTTTTCCAAATGGAGCAAAGGCTGCTCTGACGTCCTCTGTGGAGATTTCTGGGCTCAAGTCGCCGACAAAGACATGGAAATGATCTGCATGAGGAGACACACACATCGCTTATTTCAGATTGGTCAGTAACTGAACTCTACACTAAAGCGTGGGATAACGTTTCTATTAACTAGAAACAGCTCAACAGCTAGAAATTTTACAACAGAAGCCGAATGTAAATAGGTTTTTAAAAAACTGTTATAGTATTGAAAATGTTGTTAAATGTTTAAAGACTAGTGTCTCTAATCCTTAAACTAGTGTCAGGGTCACTTTATGTTTTCAGACATCATCAGGACTATAATAGAAATGGGAACAAGAACCATCATGTTTTGCAAACAATGAACGCTGATAAAGCAAAGTGTTCGCTTTTAATTAATGACTAATTATCGAACCGGTCATGCAGAACAAGCGGGAATGGGGAAACTAAAACTAAAATATTCTGACTTGAGGTTAATGAGGAGGCATTAATACTTACTGCTTGTGTCTTTCTTCTGGCTACTTGGCATTGAAGCCCAGTTCACTTTCATGTCCTGTTAGTAACACACAAACAAAAAAAACATTAAGTCACTCAAAAAGATAGCTTTTAACCCTTCTAATTTACTGAGAACGATATGAGAATGAGTCTCCAAATTTAGACAAATAACAGACTAATGAACAAAAAGAACTCTTTATAAGCAAAAGGAAAACGGGTCCTGTGTCAAATATTCAAATTGCTAATTTTTCTTTTTAACCAAAAAAATGGGATTTGTAAAATCATGATTTCTACAGAGTAAAAAGGTCTAGAGACTTACAACAGAGTGACATTAACGTGTACTACTCCTCAAACGCCCCTTCATTACCTGTTGAGGATAAAATACTTGCTCTGAATATATTATTTTCTGAGGCATTGCGGAAGAAGTAGTAAAGAAGGCGGCCTGGTATACAAGACGAGGTGTGGTCTGGCAGAGGAACGTTAAATAGGTGGCGTCGCCTTCACAACGACGAGATGAGTCGGCAAAATACATGTGCATGTGTAGAAATGCATACAAAGCAAGTGTTCGTCATCTCACACACGCGCATCATTAATACCACAGGTATGAATCACTGTAGACACGAACGTCAAACACTCAACACGCCTGGGCCGATCGGGCCCGTCTACGCTCCCCCTCCGCGCTTTGATTTCAGTGTTTAAAGACATCTTCAGCTTATATTTCACCTCAAAGAATCAGAACAAAAAAAGTAAAATCAGAGTCGAGTCCACGCAGGAAAGGATTTGATAATTATTAGAGACGGGAATCACCGGGGACCACCTGATATCACCATACTGAATTTGTATTGCAATGTTCACGTGTTGTTGAGCCCTAAATCGCACATTCAAATGCGCTCATTTCATTAGCGAGCAAATATCCAAGCGCAAATGTAATGACACCCCGAAATCAGGACAGGTTTTTTTTTTCTTGGGTAACTCAGTCCACTTTACTTACCAGATCAAGGAATCATTGAAGAAAAAAAAAAGAAAAAAAACCCACACACACACACACACTCTTTCGTATTTTGCATTACCTTTCCTAATATTTTGCGTCCGTTCATGGCGGCCAGGGCAGCAGCAGCGTGCATGTGCTCAAAAAACTCCACAAAGCAATACGGGTCGTTTCCTGCCGTCTGGAATACAAGAAAAAAAAAAGTAAAAAAAAAAAAGAAAAGCTCACACTAGGCCAGAAATCTTCAAGTAACATCTGCTAAAGTAATCCAGCGCTCCACTGTAATGACTCTGAAGTGCACTGTTTGATTTGGAGTTCAACCAAGTGAGATTAAAGTTGATGAGAAAACAACATGTTTGATAAAATAAAACGTCTCTCTCCATTATTTCTAGCCCCGCCCCAAGCTTTACAATTGGGTGCGTGTACTCACATCGATGATCATTTTGCAGCTCTTGCAGGGTCCGATCTGGGTGAACACCTGCATGATGAGAGCCTCCGTCACGTCCCTGGAGAGGTTACCGACGTACCTACAGAAAGAGGCACAAAAGACAATAAGATAAGAAAAACACTCTTAAAAAAAAATATTACTTTGAGAAAAGTTTATGCATGTTTTTTGTCTGTTTAAATGGTTTGGGGAAACTTATTTCCTTATAATGAGTGGTTTTGAAACAGAATGTCAAGGAAGGATTGTACACACAGCAAAAGTCTTGATGCCCATTTCTCCAAATTGTGCTACTAAAGCTCCACACTTTTTTTTTTTTTAGTCCTGTTGTACTGTTCGACTTTAACACGAAACGATGACATCTAACAAAAGAAACAAGCCTTCGCATCCAAATGCTCATTCACTCCAGACCTGCAGCAGTGACACACATCTGAGGAAAGAGATGACACGAAATTAAAGGTTAACAAACACACAGAACGACACGATCCATCCACGCTATACCCCAAAGCCGCTCTTAAAAACACCAGGTTTGACCAAGATGTCCTCTAGAGATTTCTCAATGAACATAGGATGACTCATTTTTCCAATGGATGAATGATTGCCAGGAAGGAAATTTATTATTTTTCCTTTTTTTTTTTACAAAAAAAAAAGCCCAAGTTGCTCAGAGAGCTGAGGAGTTAGAAACCGAGTTGTGGTCTTCATAATCTTCAGCAATGTGATGTTTGCATGCGTGCGTCTTTGGAATATCTTGAGATACAATTTGGAAAGTTAACGGCTTGAAAAAGAGATGGAGAACAAAGGGAGGGGAGATAAACCTGTGTAAATGAGTGGTTTTATTTTTTCCCCACTAATCTAGATACCTTGCTGGAAAAAACAATCGGGAGAAAATGGACATGATTTCTACAAACAAAGGGAACATGTAAGGACATACAGTGTGTGAGGGAGGGGGAAAGAATGTGAGGCGTGTTTACAAACCACACACAAAAAAAGAGTCTCTTTTTTAAAAATGCCTTAACTTTTTTTGGAGAATGAGAGATGCAATGGAGCTGCATCTACAATATGCAATCCTTTTATATTTGTACCACCTTGTTTGTGTCTAACGCCCCATACTTGCCCCCATTAACAATCCATTTTAACTAGAGACACAAAAAAAACGGTCAGAATGAATAGTTTAAACCATTTAATCACCTATTTAAGGCGGATGATCGTGTGCTTGAGCTCTTAATTCGAGTCTCCCTCCATGCTCCAGGCCACACACACACAGCCCTCACTGCTGCTGCCACGTTTTCACCCAAACCCCCGGCTAGTCGCACACGCACATCCGCCACGCTCAACACCGACCTGCCCCACGTTACACCGTGTGTTATCCCCTATATAAACCCCCATTAGCCTTTATTTAACCCTTTCGGAAAAGCAGAACCCCGAGCGCGAGGGCTAACGGCACAGAAACCGGATCTAGCCGGTTAGCTGACGGCACAAAAACTCAAACTCAGCCGGCTAGATTTGTGTTAAAAGTGAAGCACATGAAAACACAAAAACAAAACGCGGATTGTGTCTTATAATATTATACTGTGTATGAACTATCGACAGTTATTCGAATTAATAAATTTGACTTAAGAAAAAAAAGTTTGCTAGTTGGCTACGTTCTCTTCCCCGGCTTCACTGCGCTAACTAGCATGCTAACTAGATAAAGCTAATTTAACAAATTAAACAACAATTTACTTCTCTCATTTATTTTGCTTATTTTTTTGTAAAATATTATTTTCACCACCAATTATAATAATGTCAAAAATCTTAACCAAAGACAATTGGTCCGATTCCAGGTCGGTAGCTAATGCTAACGCTAATGCTTCTCCGCTACAGCGTGACCAGGGACCGAGCTAGTCAGCTAGCATGAATGCTAGTTCACTTTTATGCTAATTAGCCCGATATACTTACAACGTCTTGGGCTGGTCATCATCCGACATCATGTTGGACAGAAAGCTTCCAAACCACACCGAATACTTATCTAAAGGTGTATTACAAAGCACAGAGCTGAGTTCGAGAAATTTCTTTTGGTTTCCGTTAAAGAGAAATTACTGGAATAACTTCCTCTAACGTTACTCCAGAACCATCGTTATGACGTTGCAGTATTCGTTCTCGCGAGATTTCGGGCGAGCAAAGCTTTTTGTGTCGCCAACTAGCGGAGTGGAAGATAACGTCACGTCAAATTAGAGTGGCGTAGATGGATGGATATGCAGGAGAAGGTTAGATTTGACGTAACAGGTGAGTAAAAGGCAACGTTAGGAGTCTTTTAGATTTTTAGAGTTAACTGGATTAAAAGTTGTCTTACACATGTTAATTCCTTATGGTTCTTTATTCCAAATAATATGTTTAACCTGATAGGTGGTCTCTCCTTTGTCTTAAAATGTAAGTATTCCCCTTCTAAATTACCAATTAATTTATCCAAATTTCACCAGCAGTGTCTTCTTGCCTAGAAACTATGTTTTTCTCACAACTTCTCTCCTCACAAAATGCTCATTTGAAACAATGAACTAATTATGGTTCGTAATAAATCTCTTTTTTCCCCCAGATGGTTCGACAATGACATTTCTAACATTCTTTATTTATTTGACAAATCTGGCAATATGTTGACATACGAGAAGTTCCTGAATCTCTATGGACTTCCAGTTACTGCTAAAGTATTTAATCTGTTAATGAGAGCTATTCGCCCCGATTTAATTGTTCTCATTAAGAGTCACCTAGCCTTTGGTTCATATGAGATCAGACAATCTTAATTAATGTTAGATGGTATTGATATAACTGATAAAAAATGCAATAATAAACACATTCACCGGATTTTTCAAACTCAAAGAAGAATTTCTCCAAGGGGAAAATTTTATTGGAGATCTTATATTCAAGATATTAACTGGCATAAAGCCTGGCTTATGTCTAATAAATACTGTATCTCTAACAAAATAAAAGATGTTCATTTTAAGATTCTCCACAAGATTTACCTGGTCAATTCAGTTTTATCTAGATATTTGAACATTTGAATAAATTTTATTTCTGTGGTACATTAGATGAAACTTTGATTCATTTGTTTTTTGAGTGTGAGAAAAAAAAGATTTAAAAAGGAACAGTTATATTTCCCTCTTTTCATTATAGAAATGACGTCGCTTCTTAATTCTCTTAAACTAATTCGATTTAATAAGAATAATAGACTTCTATATTATTATGACATTGTTTTTCATTGAAGTAATGTGTCTCTTGCCTTTTTTTTTCTTCTTTTCCACTGTTTATCATATCAATCCTCTCGTGTCTTTTACCCTTTTTTTGGACTGTCAGTTTATAGTTCCTTGTCCTTTGTGTTTGATGTGTCATAATTAATGTTTTTTGCTATGGTTGTTGTTATTGTTTATTGTGTTTTGTATTATATTTGTATTGTTTCAATAAAAAAAGGAGTCTTTTAGATTACAAATTATTTAACAAGGCTGGTTGTCTTTACTCTTATAGTGAGTTTCTAGAAGAATACAAAATTCCTGTGTCTCCTCGAGATTATGCCAAAGTCTTTGGAGCAATTTCTTATGGTGTCTGCATGTTATTTAGAGCTCATCCAAGATTGGACACACAACAACTAACCTTGTTATCAATGACTGACACTTAAGTTGGTAAGATTTGTTTTTCCTGTAACAATGGAAAGAACAATAAACTAATTAGATCCTTTTTCAAAACAGATATTATCACAGTCCCATATGTGGTTCCATACTGGAATAAATTTGTGCAAAACATTGACTGGAAGAAGGTCTGGCTCTTACCCAGCCGATACCTGCTGACCAACAAAATGAGAGAAATATCATTTAAAATAATTCATACGTTTTACCCGTCTACGATCTTATTATTAAAACATGTAAAAAGATATTGATGTAATGTGCATTTTTTGTTCTGTGAATATTGAAACAGTTACCCACCTGTTTTGGCACTGCCCCTTTGTCCAAAGTTTCTGGTCTGACGTTTGTATTTTTATTGCTGAAAGAATTGAGAAAGACTTCAAATTATTTTGGAAGGATGTTCTTTTTGGCCTTTATGACCTCAACAGAACTAAAACTTATAATGAAACTTTCATTATTAATCTCATTATTCTGTTGGCAAAATATTACATTAATAAATGTACGTTTTCGCATTCCAAAACATCTTTTTTTGCTTTTAACAATGAGGTCAAGCAATATCTCAACTCGATTAAGCATTCCCTTAATCAAAAGGCAACAAAAACTGTGAATGTTTGTAAACACTTTGATATCTTTTTGTAAATTCGTACTTCCCCTGGAAAAAATGTGATGATGTGAGTCTTGTTTATGTTTTGTAAATGCTGGAAAATGCACATTTTGTTATTATTATAATGGAGATTAACATTCCTGTAAATTATATATATATATATATATATATATAATTTTAAAAAGGAGTCTGTGGGGAGGTGGTAACTGATCAGGGACGGACGTATTTAATGGTTTTTTAAAGAAGAAGACTGGATTAGAAAGTCGACTTTAAAGGACAGGGACCGGGGGAGAGAGAGAGAGATCTATAGGTGACAGAACCTGTAATATTAATTAACAATGCAATCCTATGTAATATCATTAAGCAATATTACTCTTCACAGTTGCTATGCAAAATGCATAATCAGAATCTGGCTTCTGCTATTTTTATTGCTACCGGTTGCTGCATTTAACTTTTTTCTATTCTGTGGATTTTTTTATTTGACTGTATTTATTACTTAATTTTATTGCATGTATATTTTTTACTCTCTTTGCTTGTGGAGCGGTCTCTGGGACAAGACTTTTCTCCAGGATTAATAAAGTTTTATCTTGTCTTAACTTATCTTAGAACTCCAACTAAAGATGCTGAGTGGTACTGAGAGAGAACGTGTTGAGAAGAAATAGTGTGTGAAAGTGCAGAATAAGACGAAGAGTTCAGGACACAGAACAAGTCAAGACAAGATCAGGGAAGGAAGCATTTGAAGTTTTAAAAATCAACTTTAAGAGGCCACGAAGACAAGCATTGAATGAGACCTACAGTTAGCACCATTAAACAGCAAAGAATATAGTTATGTGCACAAAGCAAGCTCCAGCAGACTACAAATGATGATAATGTATAAACACTTATACCACACAAGGGTTTAATAGCAACGGAGACGAACACATAGGCAATAATAACTTTTATTTGCAGCATTCATAAAAACATCAACAAATTAACACATTAAACTGAACTGTAAACATAATATTCTTTTATTTAACTGTTTTTTGTTTGTTTGTTTTTTTGCTCTGTCCCACTTAAAATTGGATAATGTGCCCTGTTACCTATAATGACGTTGACAATCCTAAACTATTTTATTAAGAAGTACTATTCAGAAAGATTAAACTGAGTCGAATAGACTGGCCAGCTTCTTCTTCTTTGTTGCATAAGTAGTTACATCCAGTAGGTTCCCTTGCCGCTAACTGTAAGTCTCATTCTTCCTGATCTTCCCAGCCTTCTCAAAAAAATAACAATAAAAATGACCAACATTAAATGGTTCCTTCCCTGATCAGTGATTCCCCATTCTAAATTACTTTTAACATTTTAACATTGTCTTCTACTCTTCCTCACGGGCCAACTTACCTGTGAGTCTTTTCATGGTGTAGTATACGGAAAGGAGTTCCTGCCCAATAGAAAAGCAGCTACACTACGGAAAGGCAATCACTGTTCAATCACAGATGGTATTAAAAGCAATTTCACAATAGTAATTGACTGTTTGTAATTGACATGATATGAAAAACAGGACACAAAATGCATCATTGTCATTAGTGACACGCAGGAAATGTTACATACTGAAAAGCAAAACACATGATCAGTCAACATGAACTTTAGAATAAGTGAAGTGAATATAATTTTCCTTTGCATGATATTTTACTTCCATCACTGTGCCGCAGACGTGTTACTCTGAAACATGGTCACTACTCAGTCTCAGGTCTACGTGTGCAAAGCAGAAAATGAGCGAAAGATCAGATTTTCAGAAATACCTTACAGGTTCAGTGTTTCTTTATTTTCACATAATTTGGTATAAAATCAGAAAATAAACAGTAAAAGTGTTAATGACACCCTAACAGACTCCATATTAACAATATAGTTCCCGCCATCCAACTAGCAACCTCTGGAGTCCAACCAGGAACCGTGGAGGCCAATGCTGATTATTACCATTCTACCATTGTCATTTTTACTACCGTGGAAGGACTTCCAGTCAACTCACCTGCGCATTCACACACTACAGAACCGTCAATTAGCCTAAACTGCCTAAAGGTTGGAATCAAACCCGAACCCTGGTGGTGCGAGGCCACATCGCTAACCGCTACACCCCAGTGTTGCCAACAATATAGTTAGCATTGATGGATTGCCTCATATTTTGGACCTGATGACAGTGTGAGAGACAAAGTGTAAAACTTATGTCTATTAATAAACCGTTTACTTGTTTATCTTTTTTAATTTCGTTATGAATTGGGTCTTTTTGGGGCCTATTTGTTCCCTTTGATTTGAAAATGAAGTCACCTCCATATAAAGTCAATAAAGTGTGACTTGGAGGGCGGGACTACATCCAGTCGCCTCAGAAGAAGCAGCCAATCACCACGAAACAGCGAAAAAAGTCAACCAATCACCACCATCTACCAAAGAAAAAACGAGTCAACCAATCCACGCTGCGGAGACACCGGCAAAGAGGCGTGTTCAAGGGCGTTACAGCGCTGAGAACGTTATAACATGGCGGCGAGAGCAGGAGGGGGCGGGCGGCGTACTCTGGAAAAAAACAAGAATTAATGCTATTTAATGAAGATTTTTCAAATAATTCTTTGTCAGACAGGTTGGTATATTTACACAGAGTTTGTTTAATACGATGTTGGTTATCAGTTTGCCTGATATGTGTTTATTTCAACGTGAAATTCGAGTCGTGCATCTTTGCCTGTTGGTTAGTGTGTGGCCGAATCCCAAATGGCTACCTAATGTATATTCACTGCGCCCTTCGTAGCATGTGTAAACCGTTATATTTCAAATTATGTAGTGTACTTATTGAGGAGGGGGGGAGGCGCGATGTTGGACGCACCCCGAGCTCGGATCATGCTAGTTTTGCAAGTGAAGAGATGATGATAAAATGAACATGATGTGTTTATGACTATTTTTGTAAATGTTAAAGTTGTATTTGTGGTCATTTTATGTAATGTAAAGTGTTGTTTTTTATATAGGTGAACGATGCATAACAAATAAAAATATAAATCTAATGTCATAAAAATGTTCATGGGTTAGTTTGTGACTTAAGTAAGTAAAGTCAAATGAAATAAAATAAGCAGTGGTGGTATTTTAGTTGGATGGAATTTTGTAAATAAGTAAATCAGCAAAGATAATAAGTAGCGTAACCTTTTTAATATTCGGGTTTATAATTGTGGAAATGTGACAACGGACTGTTTTAATGTCTTTTTTTATTTTATTTTTTATTATTATTTTTTTTAACACATTTTATTGTCCTTTATTTCTTGTCTCCTCAGTTTGCCGCCGTTTCCAAGGATGGACCGAGTTTAGACGTGGGCAAAGGTTTAAGCTGAATGCATTGTGATTTCCAATAATTGAGACAGTGATTTCTAAAAAGCTGTCTACATTAATGAAAAGAACAATGTAGTCGGCTTAGCGTGCTCAAGCAACCGAGTGTTTCCGTCTGTCTGGTGTGTTTTAGGTGTGTCTCTGGGCTTTGATTAATTTTTAGCACTTAGCAGCTAAGATAGGCAGATTCCTTCTCTTTTAAAGCAGGGTTAGTTGTTGTATTTATACATATAATTAATATTATTGTTGTTATTTTTATTAATTGGATGATGGATGTCAGTGAGTTTGTGCCTCCTCTCCCACTGGAGTCTCCTGATGATGAAATGTCAGGAAGCGGTAAATGTAAAGCTCCTCCACCACCTCCCCTGCAAACGTCCAGTGACGCCGAGGAAATGGACGTTAGCTCCGGCGGTGATGGACCCTCGCTCGCGCCGGCTGACGACGCTGATGTTCCGCTCCTCACCAAGGGCTCGTCCGCTTTTAGCAGTCGCACGTCGCACAGTGACCCGTGCCCAGGCACCGGGCGCCACGCTCCCCCCGTCACCTCCTTCCTCCCTGACCTTAGGCTCCTCCGAGACGTTAAGATCAGCGTCAGCTTCGGAGGAGACGCTGGCAGCAGCAAGGGCAAAGACAGAAAGGTGCTGTACACAGGTCAGGGTCAGATAGATGAGCAGGAGGTAGACAACGGAGACGTGCAAGGAGGTAGTGCGGGGGAGGGGACGGGGCAGGGGGACACGAGCGTAGAAACCGAGGCTGAACAGGAGAACAAGGTGGAGTTCGCCGTCCTGGACGAGCTGGAGGACTTCAGTGAGAACTTCCTGGAGGCGGAGGACGGTGAGGAGAATGAGTACACGCCCGAGATGATCGTGCAGCAGGCCAACGATGAGGACCACGTTTACTCCTACGAGGTGTGTCTGTGTGTGTGTTTCATTCACACTACTGTCGTGTTTAATGATGTTCTTGCTGAAGGACGCGAAATACCTTTCTTGTACATTAGTGTCGCATCTAATTCTTCCCCTAAGGGTCATAATCACGTCACAAACCTCACCAATGTCAGTTCTGCAAACTCGGGATGGATTGTAAATTGTGATCATGTACAGGTCGCCCCGACTTGCAAACACTTGAGTTTCTGCAGATACGAATGGACCGCGGTCCTATGAATATTCATAGATGCGAACAAATCACAAAAGTAGCTCACATCTATTGTGCAAAAAATACACGTCATCTATATTGTGTGTTTGTGGGAGAAATGAGTCTGCCTCACCGGTTTCAATAAATCAGTCCGGGAGCACGATGATGGAAAATCTCTGTCCTGATGGTGAATGAACCCTGTTTTGTTGAGGATTTTCCAAAATTAGGATTACAGTCCAATACTGTGGAAAACAGCTGTGAGACAAAATGGCGTCCGGGATTCCCCTCTTAATTTAAAGGTGCAGAAACCACACTGTTACATTTTGATGTGTGTGAGGATTCATTTCCTTAGGTGTGGTTATGGTTTTGGCCACATGATGGCAGTGTGGGGAAAGGGGACAAAGATTTATTCAAGTGGATTGGTACGCTTTCCATTGTATATTTGTGTGCAAGACTTTGTCTGACTTAAGAACAAGTTCGACTTACGAACGTGCTCCTGTAATCTGAACTCGTTCGGAAGACGACCTGTGCATTTTTATGTCTGTTTTTTGGCCTGGTGTGCTCCGAGCACGCGCCGGCTCCACTCCGTGATTGTCTTTAACGGCTCGTCTCTTCCAGGACGACTTTGACAATGATGTAGATGCGCTGTTGGAGGAAGGCATGCCGGTGCCCAAGAAGATGCGCCTGGCTGAGGATAAATACACAGCAGACAGTGATCATCATTCTGACCCGGAGCAGGGGGTCCAGCCCATGATCACCAAAATAAAGACTGTTCTCAAGAGTGAGTTTCTCTCTCTTTCTCTCTCTCCAGTACAGAGTCTGATTATAAGTCATGGTGTAACTTGTACACGTGTGTGAGGGGAAATAAAAGTGTTGAAGGATTTGGGTTCTCGGTTGCAGGTAGAGGGCGCCCTCCTACAGAGCCTCTTCCTGACGGATGGATCATGACATTCCATAACTCCGGCATTCCAGTCTACCTCCACCGGGAGACCCGAGTCGTTACCTGGTCCAGACCGTACTTCCTCGGGACTGGAAGCATCAGGGTAAACACCGCATCATAAGAACGACCGATTCAGATTTAAACTGTAGGGTGCTAAAACTTTCAATGCATGTGTGTTGCAGAAACACGATCCTCCTACCAGTAGCATCCCCTGTTTGCACTATAAGAAGATGAAGGAGCATGAAGAGCGAGAGCAGAACGGAGAAGTGACGCCCAACGTGTCTCCGGTGAAACACGGCGAAGAGGGAGAACCTCAGGAGAGAACCGAAGAGCCCGACTCCACCGCACCCGAGGGGACGTGCGAGGGGTCCAGTCCGGACACGATGGACAACCAGGCCGAGGGGAAAGACAGCCAGGGGGGCGAGATGGCGCAGGGGGCGCTGGGGCAGGTCAAAGCCAAGGTGGAGGTGTGCAAGGATGAGTCCATTGGTAAGAGATGAAGATGTCACATACACGGTGTTGTTGAACGGAATCCTGATCTTTTACTTCATCTCTGGTTTCTGAATGTGGATTTTGCGATGTGATACAAACTTCTACTTCCTGCTTCCCTGCAGGCATCGAGGAGTTTCGCGGGTACCTGGAGAAGCGCTTCGACTTTGAGCAAGTGACGGTGAAGAAGTTCCGCACGTGGGCGGAGCGACGCCAGTTCAACAGAGACATGAAGAGGAAGCAGGCGGAGTCGGAGAGGCCCATCCTCCCAGCCAATCAGAAGCTCATCACGCTCTCGGTGCAGGACGCGCCCACCAAGAAAGGTGAAAAGAGGAAGCTCTGGTGTTAGTTAGGTTCACTACAGCCAAAGAGACTTTTAGTGATTGTTTTACACAGAAATCATAAGTAGCATAAGTATTTGCTCCCTTTGGGATCATTCTTTCCTCCCTGCTTTTGTTTGTTTGTTTTGGGTGGGTGGGTCATGTCGATTTGTTTTCACTTCTTCCACTAGATTTGCTATTAGATTGAGGCTTTGACCTAACACACTTTTGGGATTTGAGCCATTCTATTGTCCATTGCTACTCCATTATGAGATCATGACGTTACCACCACCGTGCTTCACAATATTCATGAGTAGGTGGTAGCATTGCGGTGTTGGGGGAGGGGGGGTTAATATTTTTGCAGGACACTCATATCGCTGTCTTCATGTCTGTCTTTTAGAGTTTGTCATCAACCCTAATGGAAAGTCTGAGGTTTGCATCCTACATGAATATATGCAACGCGTACTCAAGGTCCGACCAGTTTACAACTTTTTTGAATGTGGTAAGTGTGAGTGTTTGTGTGTGTGATTTCACCTTTATCGTTTGTATAGTTTGTGAAAAGCCTTAACGTCTGCTTTTGTTTTGTTTGGTTTTTTTTCCCCCCAGAAAACCCAAGTGAACCCTTCGGAGCTTCGGTTATTATAGACGGAGTCACGTACGGCACGGGAACAGCGAGCAGCAAAAAACTCGCCAAGAATAAAGCTGGTATTTTTTAAAATTTTTTATTTTTTTTCACTTTTTTTGTGCTTTTGTACCCTTGAGGTGTATTAGTACAAGCAAAGCATACAAACACAAAAAGGGTCAATATTGTTGATGTACTTTGTACTGTAAGGGCTTTTCTGTTAGAAGTGCAAATATTCCTTTATTCATGCCTTTGGATTCATTTGATATATTTTTTAAAATCTGTCACACGAACACTGATTTGATTTTGTAAAATACACAGTGCTACTGTAGCACTACTAGCGTTACTGCATTCCTTTTTAATAGGTTACTGTTTCTATAGCAACAGAAACTCGCACAACAGAAACTACATCAGTGTTTTATTTCATGTTAAACATGTAGTAATGTTGAAGGATAAAGGTGTTTATGTATCATGTATGGAAGGAGTCTCCAGTGTCAGGGATTAGTAACAGTGTCTGAAGTAAAGCTGCAGCTTTTTGACATGTTTGAAGCTGTTTTTTCAGCCGAGTGAGGTTTCTCTTAGCTTTAGGAGAGATTAAGAGAGGGGCTGCAGAGGGAGGCAATGTTTATAGCTGCTATACTTTTAAATTTGGGTCTATTAATTAAAAATATATATATACAATTTTAATAAAAAGAATTTAAAGTGTGTAATGTTTTTGACAAATCGCTGTGGCTTAAGAGGAATAAAACACACAAGTGTAACCCTGTTACATTTGACACATGTGGGTCTTTGTCCTGGTCTCTGTGGTGCAGCTCGAGCCACACTGGAGATCCTCATCCCTGACTTCGTGAAGCAGACGGCTGAGGAGAAGCCAGTCGAAGGAGACGAACTAGAGGTATGCAGACGCCGGACCCCCCCCGCCCTCCCCCTATCGCGTCACCACCCTGTGTGTTTTATTAATCTCTATATAAAAGTGCTGATCAGCTGGTCACGTCTCTTCCTCAGTATTTTAACCATATCAGTATTGAAGACTCGCGAGTGTATGAACTGACCAACAAAGCAGGCTTATTGTCACCTTACCAGATCCTTCACGAGTGCCTTAAGAGGTAGGACGTCACTCCGGAGTTAGAGTTTTATATATTGTCCAAGAAGCACAGAGTGGAGCCTTTTGTTAATGTTTTTTCCTGTGCGGCTACAGAAACCATGGGATGGGAGACACCAGCATCAAGTTTGAGGTCATCCCGGGGAAGAACCAGAAGAGCGAGTACGTGATGACGTGCGGGAAGCACAGCGTGCGCGGGTGGTGTAAGTGTTCACAGAGACGTCTGCACTGTCTTGAGTGAGACGACTCCTTCGTTTCTGTGTAGGGAAATGATTTAAGGATTTGTTTTTATCTTAGTCTTATAGATTGCTGGATTCTGATTGGTCAGAAGGTGTCGATAGCTCTTGCTTCGTCCTCGGCCACCTTCACCAATTTTGTTTAGAATTCTGGGTTCTGAGTTGTCATAGCAACAATGCTCTTTATGAATAGATTTAGCCAGAAGTGAAACTGACAGACGAACATCACGTTGCTGCCAAATTCCTATTCGGAAGGTGTCGCTTCATTTTCTATAACAGTAGCTCTGACATTAGCGCAGGATTGTATTAATGCCTTCGTTCTGGCGCTTTATTGTTTCCATGGTAACAGCTCATCAGCGGTTGATACAGTGGGGTTTTATGTAAGGAGAAATAGGTTTGTTTAACTTGGAAGATATGCAAGGAGTCTCCAGTTCCAGAGAGAAAACTGCAAGTTTACTAAAAAACTCAGTGACCGTAGGATGTGTGACAGTAGGACGTGTCGTGTGAGATGAGTGAAGAGCAATAAAATCCTCGCTGTTAGATGATTAATCAGCTTTGTGATGATGACCGTGATTCCTCATCACGCCACACTTTGTTGAATATTTTCCTCATAACACCGCGACAAGTGATTTTTATTATTTGTTGTTTATTACTTTTTTTTTTTTTTAAAGAATCCTGATTCAGCATGATAACTAATAACGATGCAACACGATTTGCTCCGTGAAGGTAAAAACAAGAGAGTGGGAAAACAGCTGGCGTCCCAGAAGATCCTCCAGATGTTGCACCCTCACGTGAAGAACTGGGGCTCTCTCCTGCGTATGTACGGCAGAGAAAACAACAAGATGGTGAAAAAGGTACCAGGAAAATCAAGGAACGTATAGAATAAATTGGGAGGTGTGTGTGTTAATCCAGTTCTTCTGTTTTAAAGGAGAATTCCGATAAGAGCGTGATCGAGCTGCAGCAGTACGCCAAAAAGAACAAACCCAACCTCCACATTCTGAACAAACTCCAGGAAGAGATGAGGAAACTGGCTAGAGAGAGGGTAAGACCCACACACTCTGTTACCTTTACACAAAGTATTGGCACCCTTCACTTCTCTTCTACTTTCCAGTACCAGGCAGCTGCGGTTATTTTCCTAGTACAGCCATGACAATGGTCTAGCCGTCCAAACACACACACAACACATGACGAACATCTGCTTTGTACATAACCACCCCCCCACCCTGTCACAACAAATGGATAAAAATGACGAATGACAATCGCTGCTTGAGATTGATTCTATTTATTTATTTTAAACTTCTTTTTTTTTTTTTGACATTTTTTAATTTTTTGATACAACAGTGTAAACCATACATTTACATCAAATGAAATGTACTTGCATTCCTCACTGTTCTTTTTTTTCTTTTTTACATAATACAAAAAAACAAATAAACAAAAAAAGTAAATGGATAAGTAAATAAAATGAATAATAATGATAAACATGGTACTATTAATAACAAAAGCCATTGTTACAATTTGGGGGAGGTCAAAGATTAACTTTAAATGAAAATTCTCTAATAAATCAGATTAAATCTTTGAGAGTGGAGAATGAGAGGAAGCCTACTGGGTATCAGTTTGGGAGATACATACATTGCAGATTTTAGCAAGGGGCATTTATGCTCCAACAGAATCTGGGCGCAGTGGCTCAACATATTTGGACCAAATATTTCTGAATATATCCATGTGAGGGCGGAGGGAAAATGTCATTCTTTCCATAACATAAATATCAAATATAATATCAAACCACTCTTGCAATGTAGGGGGTTCAGGAAGCAGCCAACACCTTGTAAGAGCTTTTTTACCTGCAGTTACCAATATGTCAAATAAGTGTTTCTCAGATCTTGTATGGAGGTCAGTAATTCCTAAGAAAAATGTAACAGGAATGTGATGCTAAATATGCTTTCCATTGCTTTCTGAATATCCTCCCAGAATGGCTTTATCACTGGACAATCCCAGAATATGTGCCAGTGACTGGCTTCCTGAAACCCACACTGTCTACAGCATTTAGTGTCCCCTCCCTCAATATATGCTTTGTTTTGGTGTAATAAAAAATCTGATAAGGCACTTCCACGTGAACTCCACATATACGAATTAGTGCATTTTGATGAGAATTCACATACACCCCGCCAATCTTCAATTGATATTGAAAAATTACTTTCTTTTTCCCATTTAAAAAAAAAAAAAAAAAATTCTGTAGAGTGAGGTTTATATTCCCTTAATCCTTTACATTAATTTAGAAATAATACCTTTATTTAAGTTACCTTGGTATGAATCTTTGAATCGTTTCATAATTGGGTCATCAAAGTCAGTTTTATTTCTGATATTTTTTTCAAAATGGTTGCGCAGCTGGAGGTATCTATAGAAATCAGATTTATCTAGATTGTATTCTTTCTTCAAACTTTCAAAATCTTTAAATTTTCCCTTTTCTGTAAGAGAGTAGAACGTTATTTCTTTTGAAATCCGGGATTTGAATCTGTAATCAATCTTATTAGGCTTAAATTCAGGGTCATAAGCTCACCACTGAATTATTTGTAGTTTACTATTCGGTTTATGTTCTTCCTTTATTTTGTTCCAAAAACTTAATGTTGCTTTATCCATGAATTTTGCACCTTTTCTAGAAATCCTCCCAAGTTTTTATGTACCAATAATGCATGAATTGGGGGGTCCTTCACTTGTGCAAGTTCAATATCTTTCCACCTAGCTTGATATGTTGGGTTACATATATTAATTAGGTATTTAATTTGGGCTGCAGAAAAATAATCCATAAAATGGGGTAATGCTAAACCACCTTCCTCCTTTGGGAGCTGTAATGTTTTTAACTTGATCCTAGGTTTTTTTTCTTGCCAAATAAATCTGGATATAACCTTATTTAATTCTGTCCAATGTTTTATGGGAATTTCTACTGGAAGTGCTTGGAATAGATAGAGATACCGTGGAAGGATGTTCATCCTTATTGAGTCAATCCTGACTAAGGCCAATAAAAGAAATGGCATTCCATCCCAGTCATTTTTTATGGTTGTTAACAATGGGTCAAAATTTGCCTCTATTAATGTTAAAAATTCTTTTGTTAAGTTTATTCCTAAGTATTCTAGTGAATTCTGATTCTAGTTAAGATTAAATTTATCTCTAATATTTATTGGTGGTGTATAATTAAAAGTCAAAATCTGTGTTTTTTTTTTTTTGTATGTTCACTTTATATCCTGCATAATTGCCAAATTTTTCTAGAAGGTTGATTTAATTCAGGTAGTGAGTTAGTGGGGGTACTTGGAGAAATCAAAATATCATCTGCATATAATGCCAATTTATGATCATCTTCATTAATACGTATACCTTTTTAATATTTTCAGTCTGCCTTATCCACTGCGCTAAAGGTTCTATGTAGAGTGCAAACAGCAAAGGTGAGATCGGACATCCCTGCCTTGAGCCACGTTCCAATATAATAGTATCTGAGAGATACCCATTTATTTTTATACGGGCGAATGGTTTACTATATAGTGTACGAATAACTTTTAACAAAAATTTTGTCTAAGCCAAATTTTTCAAGAACTTTATATAAAAAGGGCCAACTTACAGAATCGAAAGCTTTTTCAGTATCTAAACTAATTAAAATGGTTTCGAGTTTTTCCTGATGAATATGACTTACTATATGTAGGGATCGCCTAATATTATCATGAGTTTGTCTTTGAGAAATAAACCCAGTCTGATCATTATGTATTAGTTGAGGGAGAATCTTTTCTAATTTTTAGCAAGAATAGTTGTATATAATTTATAATCAACATTTAGGATTGAAATTGGTCTGTATGAACTGCATTCAAGTTTGTCTTTTCCCTCTTTTGGGATTACCGAGATCACTGCTTCACTCCATGATGGATGTATTTCACCCTCCATTAGGGTTGTATTGCAGGCTTGAAGTAGAGTTGGTAGTAATTCAGCCCGAAAAGTCTTATACCATTCTGAATTAAACTCCTTTATGTTCCTGTTCCCAGGAGGAGACGAGAAAGAAGCCCAAAATGACGGTGGTGGAGTCGGCTCAGCCCGGCAGCGAGCCCCTGTGCACCGTCGACGTCTAGCGAGACCTTCACCGACCCGCTCGCTCGTACTGAAGATCTATATCTATACATATTAAAAAAAAAAAAAAAAAGCACTGAAGGTCACCTCATCGTCGTCACACGTGAAGAAATTATGCAGTCAGCGCGATAAAGGCAATACCAGCTCCGATTCGTCACCGACACGAGGGTTCAATTTGCTCCGAACCTCCGTTCAATCCGAATCTAATCTAATCTGATGCACTAACGGTTGACGAGACGAAACGTCAGCGCACACGTCCTGATGCATTCTTTATATACGAAACCCGCCGTCACGTATTTTCCTATTCATGAAGCAAGTAACCACGTGGTGTCTGAATGCTCACGTCTGTGGATTTTAAACGTCGTGGCTGCTTTTTAAAATTATTAATAATTATTATTATTATTATTATTATTATTATAATAATATATAATCATAGATGATTTGATTTAATAAAGGTTTTTCTGTTGGACATTTCATTCCATATTTGTATATGAAAAAAAAGAAAAAGTACAGACCAGGAGTTGAGAGAGAGCTGTACGCTGGTATGATATGAATTATTTTAATTTTCTTAAATTTCAGCTGCAGGGGCGGGGTAACGGGCCCGTGCCCACCCTCAGACCTGCCTCTACACCTTCATCAGCGTGCACTAGTTCTTCAAAACTGACTTAAAAACTGTTTTTTTTTTTTTTTTTTTTTTTTCCCCTTTCAGTTAAAATGAATCTGAAATAATGGACCACTGCGTAAACATTGTGTTAAAGCTCTGATAATTATATATATCATAAGTGACACCATGTAGAAGCCCCACCCACTTTTATTATTTATTTTTTCATTATGTTTCTAATTACTTTAAATCATGTGTTTGTTTGTTTTTTAAAAGAAAAAAGTGCAGTCAGATACAGTATGGCTCCGTGTTGCACAAGCCTGCCCGGAGTAAACGCTGAATATTACCAGCTCCTTAATGTAAAATCGCGAACGTGAGGGACATCCTGAAAGGTTGTGCGTGTGAGGGGTGTGGCCAAAACTGTGAAAGCAAAACAAACCATCAATATCGGCTTTGAAAGAAGTACATAAACGCTTTCTTGCATGCACGCTTTACATTATTTTTTTATTTTTTGACTAGGAAGCTCTGTTAGGGGGGGCGGGGGGAGATCAGGAAGCGCGGAACGTGCTGTGTTCCGATCGAGAGTCACTTTAGTTCTTATGAAACCAGCAACCAAATTCAAACATTCAAAAGTTTTACAGAGTTAAAAAATACACAACCGTTGGAGTTTCCTCCAAACTGATTGACGATCGCACGAGGCATTATTAATCTCCTGTTTTTTCTTTCAGTTCATTATTTATTGAAAATATTGAAGATGAAATTACAAACAAGCTACCCTTCACTTTCATCGGATACACATTTGCTTTTTACACACTCGTGTGATACGTTTATACATTTGCCGATCTTGATGAATTGTTTTGTCATCGTGTGTGTATGTAATAGATTTGTCGTTTACAAAAGGTGTGAAGCGGTGAAGGCTTGGGTCGTTAATCCTAAATGAAACCCATTAGAAGTGTAAATTCGAGCCAGTTGTCAAATTAACATAGAGTGAAGAACCGATCACGAGCAGCGTTCGGCTCGGTCCAGAGATCTCGTCCTGTAGTGCAGCGGCCGGCTCCGATTTAAAACAATAAAAATCAGGTGGCTCTAGTTTATCGTGTTAGTTTTACATAATTTAAAGTTCATATGAGGACCAATGTGTTCAGGTCCAGACACCGCATGTGCAGACATGCGCCTCGATTCGATTTTAAGACGGAACCGCTTTCTTCCCCTTCAGTGTTGGCTGGTCTGAAACCGAGCTTGTTCTGTTTCGTTTTTGTTAGTTTTTCCATTCCCTTTCGGAACGGAAGGATTATTACATATCAGCGAGCACGCAGGAGAACCCAATGCTGCTCGACCAAGGATCTTGCTTTTCCTTTAAGCCTTTAGCACTGCAGAGGAAACACAAGCACAAGGGCTTGGAGTGAGGTGTGCTTCTCTCACTGAGAGACTTGAAAGAAGAAGATAAATAAATAATAATAAGAAGAAGAAAGATCCGAGAGATCAGCGCTTATGTCTTGTGCCATTTCTCACGTAGGAAACCAAGTTGAAGCTACCTAGTCGTGTATTTGCTGTGGAGTGAGAATATAATCTGCTGTTTTCCAGCATGAGTTTAAGTTCAGCGACTCGAATGTAAACTGTGTGTTTAGTACTTTTTTATTGAATTGTGACTGTATGCATTTGATTATTTCTGAAAACAGAAAAGACAAAAAGGTAGCCCATACCTTGTTTAAAAAAAAAAAAAAGACTATAAAGTTTAAAGAGAAAATACGAACCAAAGCTTAACGTCTTATGCAGTTTTATAGTCGTAGATCGCTTTACGATATTTCTGTTAAACATTTCTGTGTGGGTTTCTTTGTGTATATACAGAGACAGGAAGGGGGGGAAAAACTACGCAATAACTGCTGGAACAACAGTGTGAAGTGTTTTTTCTTTTCTTTTTTTCTTGTGTTGCTTTATGTGACTGTTTGCTGTGTGTGAGCAAGCACAAAGACGCTGCCGCCACTTCGAGAACGTGCTGCTGCTTTTCCTTCATCATATCCATGCTTCCCTGCTTGTCCCGTGTGTGTGTGTTCACTGTGAAGAAAATCACAAGCAACCTCTTCACCCACGCTGTTGTTTATTTCGTTTGTTTTTTCGGTTTGAAACAACGCTGCGTACAAAAAAAAAAAAAAACATTTTAACTGAATTCATTATGTGACTTTGATAATCGCTGAATAACGGTGATTTCTTTATGCAAATGAATAAACGTGTCATGACCGTCACCAGATGTTTGTCATCCTTTATTCATGAGTCGTTTCAGTTTTTAATGTACAGTCAGAAAATTAAAGTGGCAATATGTACCTTGATTATTGTAATAAAAACTCAAACGCCTTGACTGAAATTGCACAACTTTTACACAAATGAAAAGAGGTGGAGCTAATTTACGGATCAGAAAACAGGATTGTGTTTGCACTTTTTAAAGGTTTTACAAAATCAGACTTCATGTTCTGAGCTGCTTGTTACCAGCCACATTAGCAAGACTTGTGAGAAAACGGTAGCATTAGCTTCAGTTCTCGGCGTTATTGGTGCTGGACCCGTAATCGACCCTTTCGAACAGCAGGATGGTCTCACAGTGCATGGTCTGAGGGAACAGGTCCACGGCCATCGCTCGCACGGGGCGGAACGGCGCACCGCGGACACGGTTAGACGGCGCTCTGCACAGACTGGGGGGAGAGGAGGGGAAAATAAACGATAAGAGGTTAATGCTGATGGTAACTTCACCTGTCCTGCAAACATACAAGCGTAGAAAAGTTAAATTAATGAGTTAAATACTGAAGCTGTGACTCAACAGTTTATCCACAATAAGGATATTTTACCAGCTGCTGTTCTCAAAGTATATCAGGGATATGAGCAGAATATATTCACTATACTTACATTTACTGTACAGTTACACCCTGGATTATAATTCTTTTATAATTATTATAAAACCATGCTTGTATATCAAAATGCTCGTATATCAAAGCAAATTTCCCTCCATAAGAAATAATGAAAACTCAGATTATTTGTTCCACAACCCAAACATATTAATATAAAAATAATGAATACAAAATATGAAGTATTTACTGTATGTACAACAGTTACTAAAGTTATTTACAACAAATTTACTACTCTTGCGTGTTCACAGTTATACTTGGTGTGTTGCGTTATGACATTTATGATACAATAAGTATTACCTTATGTAGGTTTTATTCATTATAATGTGAAAAAGTATTTGCTCCCTTCCTGATTTATTTATTTTTGCATGTTTCATATTTTTGAGTGCATTTAAATTAAATTAAATTATTTAAAAACTGCATTTTGTATTTACTCCGGTTATCTTTGTGTAATATTAAACTTTCTTTGATGATCTGAATCATTTAAGAGTGACAAATATGGAATTAATTTTTTATTTAAAAATCAAGAAGGGGCAAATACTTTTTCACAGCGCTGTATGAAAGAAATTGAAACTGAATTTTAACGTTACAAAGTTTAAAAATCAAGATGAGTGAATATGTTTCATGCATTATTAGAACTCTTTTTTACAGTTTTTTTTATTTATTAGTTATCCACAGTCTGAACTAAAAAAGGAAAAACAACCCTCTCCAGTCAATCTCAGTGTCAGATTACTGGGCTGCGTATACGTAGACACTGCGTAAAACTGCACTCGCTTGTTGAAACTTTTGATCATACAGACAAGCAGCAGTGCATTATGGGTAACCCTGTGCAGTAAATGAACACTGTGATGCGCGTTTACTGACTCGATGAAGTTGTTCATGGCTGCTTTGGCGTTACAGGCCACGTACACCAGCCTCTTCAGATGCTCCGCCCGTCTGATCGCCAAAATCACCTTGGAGTCTGGACGGAAATAAAATCGGATCAGTGACGCACCGATTTAATGATACTGCAAAATATGCAAAAACTAAAGATTGCTGATGTTACTTTGCTGATTAATCATGCTTTAAACCCTCTAATTGCATCATATTTCTCCTTCGCTCACACGTCTGTTAACTTGTACACCACAAGAGGGCGCACTTGCAGCTGTTGTAGGAAAATAATCAGTGATGATGCGGTAAGTGTGACTTCCCATCACAGCGCTGCTGATCGTTTTACTCATTACATATCACTCCTAATTATACACTTGGTACACTGGCTTTATTTCTGGCCTGATGATGATGATCTTACGCAGTCCTGCTCGTGGAGGATCGACAATAGCAGTGATGTTGGGAGACACCACAGCGTTGAGTATGGTGGGGAAAATGTCCTCCGCTTTACCACAGTGAAACTCCACGTTGGTCAACCCTGAGACACACACGATTTTAAAAGTGAATTGCCGCGCCCTTGTTATGCAACATGACGAGCTCAATCACTTAAAACTTTACCGTTAGCTTGTGCGTTCACTTTAGCGTCCTCCACCGCCTCCTGACACAGCTCGATTCCAATCACCTTTCTGACACGCTAACACACACACATTTTTAAAATATGTTATATATTTCTCATAAGGAAGAGAGAAAGCAGAACCTTTTTTATGCTTCATGTCCAAGTTGAAAACTTAGATACAAATAAAAATAAATAAATATATTGGCACCCTGTTACTAATGGATCCGTTACTATTATACTGAATTATTGGCATTAATAAGAACAAAGCTAAATATGATACTACACAGAATGCTCTTATTTGTGTGTTTGTGTGAGAGTGTCAGTGACGGTGTGTGAACAGTACCTTGGCCAGAGAGATGCCAATGGTTCCTGTTCCACAGCACACATCCAGCACGGTGCTGTCCTGGTCGAGCTGAGCCCACTCACCTACAGACGAGTACAGAACCTCCGCTGCCAGAGTGTTTGTCTGCGCAGAGAGACAAAACAATCAACCGTATATACAATATACAGATAAACGATATACACCCCGACGCCACGCCGACGTCCTGACCCAAGGAGTAGCTGACCGACACAGCATTCCCGAGGTGATGCATGTAACAATGTGACCCCAGAATAAAAGACACACTCCCCATCTCTGTAATCTGTTATCCCTAAAAGTCCTTCTGTCTCACTCCAATTCCAAACGCGCTGTTTCAGTGTCTGTACTGTTCATCACTCGCTCATATAGTACGGAGTTGGACGTTTACCTGGAAGAAGGAGTGAGGAGAAATGCGGAACCTGAGGCCGAGCAGCTCCTCGTGGATCCACGCCTCACCGGCCACCTGCTCACAGGGCAAATCATCCGTCCCTGCAGACGTCCTGCTCCACACCCGGGACATCATTACACACAAAGACAAAGAAAGACATATACTGCACACAGCTCACGAGTGTCCATCACAATCACCATCATGCCTACATTCTAGATTTTTTTTTTTTAACTAATTTTTCACCTCTGTCCCATTCTCACAAAGTGCAGAGACGTCACTCCGCTGTCCTTCCCCTCTCCGTCTGTAAAGTAGCGTCTCAGAGACTCCTTCAGAGAGGCCGTCTCGTCCTCCACCAGTTTCTACAGCAACAGAAAAATCATTGATCATCACCAAATGATTTTATTAACATAAAATGATTTCTAGCACAGACAGTAGAATATATTTCACAGGGTATGCGTTAAACATATGTTTAACAGCCAATCAGATGAGTGTAAAACCACACCCACTGAACCAAAAGACATTAAAGGTTTTGTTCTTTAAAGTCAACTGAACGACTTTTAATTAAACGTCTTGTTTTCCAAAATGTTTTATCCTACTGACTTAATTAATTATTATTTTATGACCATTATTTGTTTGATTACATTTTTTATTATTATTCATATCTTTTAATAATATCAAATGATAATTTATTTATTAAAATTATGCTTTTTATATTGTGTCAATTATTATATTTTATATAATAATTATAAATAATTACTATCTGAGATGGAAAGAATAAATATAAAATTAAATCAATAACCTTTTTTCCATAAACAAAACAATAAACTTTATAATGATTAAAAAAAAACAAATAATAAATAATAATTGGCTTTTTTTTTTTTTAAAGGGGGGGGGGGATCATAACGAATCCAACAAATGTTAAAAATTTCAAAATATTTTAAAAATACAGATATTTAAAATCTGTTAAATCCGTAAATCGATACATTTTTAAATACTCTGTTATTATGGATCTGTTTGTGAGTATAAAAGAAACCTTGTCAGTTTTATTATTTTAACTAAAGCATTTTAAAGATGAATTCAGTAAAAATTTCTGCTTTGAAAAAAAAAAGGAGGTAAAATATAAGCTGAGAACATCCGAGTACAATAAACTGATCGTAGCAACACAACAAACAATCTGAACTATCAAACTTTCCTTGTTGTTTTGTCTGTTAGAGGAACGTCCAATCAGCTGCCTGTTGCTAGGCAGATCTTAAGTAAATGTGTGACGTCATTGGTTGTGGTTAATGCGGTGTTCCGCAGGATTGGTCCAAATCTCTTTGAAAAAGAAATGAGGAGAACCAGCAGTGTGTGCGCGCGTGTGTCAGTCAGACCTGCGGATGGAAGAAGACGATGGCCATGATCTCTCCGGTTCTGCTGGTGCGGACCGTGAGCTGCCTCCAGTGACCTTCATACGTCTCTGGACTGTACACGTCATACGGGGTTGTCCTGCACACACACACACACACACACACACACACACACACAGGTTAATGCCTGCATCAGTGTGTGTTTTTTATTATCTAGCTTCAAAGCCCGGAATAAAACAGACGTTTTATATTAATTGTGTACAAGAATGTTTTATATTAATTTTAACTTTAAATTATATAATTAATTGGTATTTATTCATTTTATCCATATAGATCAAACAGATTTAATTACAATGCCTGCAATTCATTTGTTAAGCGATTTTAAATCTTATTTATTCTAATTTTATGATTGTTATTATATTTCATTCGAGCTTTTCCATTTTTAGTGTTTGTTTAAAAGTCATTTGAAATTATGTTGTCTTCCAGAATTTAATGCTAATATCCTAATATGTTGAAACGGATCAGAACCGGCTTTATAGCGGAATGGATTTTGTTGCCTGAAAAGTCATGACAATAATTAGCGCCTTATACAACAGACAGAGGCAGTTAATTAACCTTCTTGAACGGAGTATGTACAGGTGACGCATCGGCATGGATCTGTGAGGGGGTGTGTAAACTTTTACATGAGATTGTTGGGAGAAAAAATAAAAAGCAGAGAAACACAACAGTGTCGGCATTTGACTTGTGTGATTGCAGGTGTGTGTGTGAGATAAAGACCTGATGTAGTTCTGGAAGGCGAGGACGACGCGCTTGGCCCCTGCAGGGACGTGGACGGTGTCTGAGGGACTCACCACGGCGCACGAGCCTCCTTTATACTTCCCCAAGCGAAACCCCACAGTCTTATCCTCTCCGTCCGCTCCGGCGCCGATCACAAACTCGCACTTGTTCCTGTACTCTGTCTGCACCACGCACACACATCTTTGTGTGAGGAAAGCAGTGTGTCTGTCTGTGTGTGCGTGTGTGCGATGATCAGGCAGCTGTTACCTGCACCGGTGAGGGTCTGATGGGTTCGAGGGGACAACACACACCTCTGTTCTTCTCCTTCTGCACAAACAGCCACGGCAGCATGGCTTTATTACTGTTCCCTATCTCCCTACACACACACACACACACACACACCACATTATTATTAATGAACTATTAATTGTTTTTAAGTGATTTTTTGTTATATTACATTAAAGAGCAGATTAAATAAACCAATTAAATCTAAGCAATTACTAGAATTTAATAGAATTTATTTACAAAAGTAGTTTTTAAACTTATTTATTAAACATATTTTAGTATATTTTAGCAACTACATGCATTTTAAAAAGGTGCGACATATGTATGATATATAAATATATATAATATTTGTATTTATTTACTAAAATTTATTTTTTTCAGACTTTAATTATTTAAAGTTAAAGCTTATATTAAGTTTTTATTATCTTAAAATATATTATATTGATCTAAATTATATTTTATGTATATGCAATAGTTTATTGTTTAATTTAAATGTATTATTTTAAAATACTTTTTAATGTAACATTTTGTTTAACATTTAATTTTTAATAAATTTACAAATGTATTGAATTTTAAACCAATTCTTTTTTAGAAACTATTAACTTTTTTTAAACTAGTTAATAGGTTAATAGCTTTATTGTTTGTTTTTCTTTTTTAATTTATGATTTTTAGTTACTGTTAATTATATAGTTTATGAATGAAACATGTTTTTATGAAGAATTCATGACGCTTTATTCTGAGCATGAATGTTTTTACATTTAAAGAATAAAGAAGAGCAGGTGATTAAATAATTAAATGTGTAGACAGGTTAAATGAGATGATGAAAGTCTAATAGAAGTGAGAATGAAGTGAGACCTGGTGAGCGTGTGCAGCACCGCCTCCACCTCACGTTCCTTCCGCGGGAGCTGCTCGTGGTACGGGACCCGCCACAGCGGTGTGACTGCGTTGGCGATCTGGACGGATAGAGGTTCATCCTCTGCGCCGTCGTGTCCCTCGGCAGGACGTTTGGACGCGGGCTGTCCTCCGTCCGCCGCCTCTTCGTCCTGCCTGCGCTTCCTGAGGAGCGGGTCAGCTTTGGGCTTGGCCAGTCGCACGCTCAGGACCTTCCCCTTCCAGTGCACGCCGTGGACCAGCTTCATGGCCTTGTCCCTGTCCTCCTGCACACGCGCATGCACGCACGCACACACACACACACACAGTTTATTAAAAACCTTTGTTAATAATAAAGACTCTGATCTGGAGAAGTGAATCAAACGGAACCTGGTTTTTGAAGGTGACGAAGGCGAAGTTCTGCTTCCCCATCAGCTTGGTCTTGTGCGGGTTCAGCCCGTGTTTGTTCAGGAACTTCTTCAGGTCATTGAAGCCGATGTACTTGGGCAGGTTCTGGATCTCCACCTTGAAGATCTCAGAGGTGAACAGATCCTCCTTGATGTAGCGGTAGACATCAGAGTTGCTGCGTTCATCATGTTCCTCTCCTTCGTTCTTGCTTTCTGATGCAGGTTCATCCTCCTGTTTTGTCTCAGGCTGGATGCCAGACTCTTCCGCAGGAATTGGGGCGTCGTTCGGGACGGAGGAGTCTGCAGTCACATCCGCCATAACCACCTGAGAGCTGGACTGAACTGCAGGGTTTGTTTTTGTAGTTGTTTTAATATGTTCACATCAATGTGCATTTTAGTCTTAATACAATAACAGCACAGAAATCATCATCTTCACCATAGCATGTTATATTACACACTTATATACAACATAAAACCAAAAATTCCTCACTCACCTGTGGTAAAATGTATTGAAATAATAACTGTTTTTAGGATAGGAATGATTACAAACAGGATCAGCACAGTTGTTTGCACACACTGCTGAAGGCTGCCATCTTGTTTTCACACTAAACCACGTGTCTAACTAAATAAGCGCAATAATTACACACTAAATCACTGAAAAATAAAAATATATTTTTAAAAACTGACTTTAAAATACCTTTTGTTGTTTCAGTGCTGTAAATGTGAACAGAAAATAAAGAAGTTTAAAGTTTATATAAGGATTAAGGCAGGCCTTTATTTTGGAAGAATTGCTTCCGGGACAGAAGATTTTATTAAATTATTTATTCATTTATCTGCATAATTTTAGAACATGCTATTTCAAGAAAGCTAAGCTAATTCTTTTAACATGTTAATAAATATAAAATGTTTATAAATTATTTTATTATCAGTTCTTTAAAATAATAAAGTATTTAACCATTGTTAAAACTAGGGATCAATACCATATTAAATTGCGCACTAATACTAGATAGGGCACGCAAGAGTTATGTGGCATACTTCTGAAACAAGTGCTCTTAAATAGGAATTGGAACACAGACAGCCATTTTTTTTTTTTTTTTTGCAAGCCAACCACGCGCATACCGCTGAAAAACTTGTACGCTAGCTTTCAAGTTTTCAAGTCGAAATGAACATTATGAAGCGTTTTGGTTATAGTTTTATCTGAGACGTTTATTTTGTTATTATTTTTACAACATAAAAAACACCGATATTCAAATTCCTGAGAAAACTCGCTATATATGTGTGTTCCGGGAAATATATCCCGCCTTCTTTTTTGGCGCAATTGGCTAACCAGCTTGTGAGAAATACGCTGATTGGTTAGATGAGTCGTCACTTATTTGGATTAACCAATCATAGCGTAGGAAAATGTATGAGAGGGCAAAAAAAAAAAAAAAAGCTGTCCCCGATCATAAGGAAGGAAGACACGTCGCCGTGTGACGTCAGAGCTAAACTGTTGAGGCTAGCCGGTGTGAGATCTGCGCGTTGTCCCGGTTCTCCCGGAACTCGAATACACGGACATTGTGTGTGTGTGTGTGTGTGTGTGTGTGTGTGTGTGTGAGAGAGAGAGGAGAAGCTGAGAGAGGTGAGCTTGTTCCCCGCGAGGAGACCGTTTGAGCCTGGCGGTGGTTCCGGTTCCGGTATGGGCTCCGTGTTCCGCAGTGAGGAGGTGTGCCTGGCCCAGCTGTTCCTGCAGTCCGGCTCGGCGTACGAGTGCCTCAGTGAGCTCGGGGAGCTCGGACTGGTCGAGTTCAGAGATGTGAGGAGGCACACTTTACTCTCTTTAATTATTCATTGCATTACACATTAATAATCTCTCACTCTACTGAGTGTCCGCTTGTCATGTGTCAGTATGTAGTGACGTCAAAGTCGCGAGCTTCACTTAAGTTCATCATCATCATCATCTTTCCCTTAAAGCAGCAATATGTATCTTTTCTAGCCACACACCTTTCAGGGTCTTATCATTTTCCCCAAAGTCTCGGCGCCTGTCCACACAGGTTTAATAATAAAAAAAATCTTTCCCACCTTAAAGCAGCAATATGTAACTTTTCTAGCACTCTACTCATACTTGACTCAGGGTATTATCATTTTCCTGGAAGTCTCAGCACCTGTCTACACAGGTTTAATAATAATTTAACAAATTAATCTCCACAAAAAGCTCATCCTTCTCCCCCTTAAAGCAGCAGTATGTAACTTTTCTATGCAATGTAATGTAGTATGTAATGTAATCTTTATCAATACATCTACAACTTTATTTCAGGGTGTTATCATTTTTCTTAACATTTCAGCACCTTTCTATAAAGTTTTATTTAAATATATATATATATATATATATATATATATATATTTTTTTTTTTTTCTTCACTAGGCCACCCTTAAAGTAGCAATATGTAACCTTTTTAGATCTCTGTCTATACACGTTTCAGGGTCTGTCGTTTTCCTTAACGCCTCAGCACCTGTCCTACGGGTTTTTTTTTGTTGTTGTTGTTGTTTTTTCCACTTAAAAAATCCCACTTTAAAGCAGCAATATGTAACTTTTTTTTTTATCAAACTTGGATAATCTTTTTAATGTTTCTGTTTGTACTTGTTTTATGTATTAATTCTTACTTGAAGCAGCAGTATGACATTTCCTTATCTTTGTTCTCGCATTTTGTAATTCTGTTTCTTCGTATATGCAGTTTTTCCAAACCCCTATCAACATTTTTTTGCTTTCTGCTTTTGGTATTTTTCCTTAAATCTGCAGTAATCCTCCACGCCCTTATGACTACAGCGTTTCCGAGTTCGTGCCTTCACTGCCTCACTCTCTTGTTTCTCCATTAAAGCAGAAATATGCCGTAGTTCTCTTTGTAAATAACTAATGTAAATCGTTTGAGTTTCTGCTTGCATTGTAATTTTACTTATCACTTTCCTTAAAGCAGCAGTATGTAACCTTCCATACGTTTTTGGATAAATTCTGGGCTGAGGCTTCTATTCGTTTGTCAATACATATATTTGTTCCCTAAAGCAGCTGCATATTATTTTCTTTAAGTATGTTAGTAGTTTCAAAGATTTGCTCACACTTTTATTGTTTAAATTTATAATTTTTTTTATGGAATGTAAAAAAAAAAATGTCAGGGTTTCACTGTGCGCTTTTAATTTTTATTAATTTTTTTGTTACAATATGTAATTCATTCTAAATGTCTGATAATAGTTTTAAGTATTGTTTTTTTCCCACTAGCTCCTACTTTTTTACTTTAAAGCAGCAGTATGTAATTTTTTTTTACAGACATTTCAGGGCTTCTGTGACTGCTATTTACATTCTATTCTAAAAAGCACCAATCGGCTCTTGTACTATTATGTTGTCTTTATATAATTGTTTTAGGTTTTCTGCCGGTATTATATTGCACTTTTTCCACCTTAAAGCAGCAGTATGTGATAATTTTGCTATATTTTGGTGTTCAATTCATCTGCTGTGATTGTGTACTCATCGTCTCGGGTCTGTTTAATGTTTAATAACGGATGCCGTAAGCCTAGGTCAAATGCTACCGCGATCCATCACTCTGAGCCACACCACTCATCTTAGCCACGCCCCCCCATACCCCCCCCACACACACACACACACACACAACTCAGGACTCAGCTGTAGTTTGACTTGCTCTGCTCTAAATCTTGCTATTATCAATTTTGCTTGTATTATGTTTCCTGGGCTGGAAATTAGCTCCACCCCCTGACCAAACTCAAACTCTCATAGTTTTAATAAAGATTTTATTTTGGAAATGTTCCCGTGCTGCGGTTTATATATTTTTATATATATATATACACAGGATAGCCTCAGATTTAAGTTCCTCGTACATGAAGCTGAATGCGGTTCACCTCACACACGCACTTTAAAATGTTCCATACTGCTGCTTTAAACCTTTTTATTCAACTTTTTGCATTTTGACTTTGTGATGCTCTCAGGTGGTTCAGACTGTAATCCTGTAACGTTGTGTTTCAGCTCAACCCAAATGTGAACTCCTTCCAGCGCAAGTTTGTCAACGAGATCAAGAGGTCAGAGGAAATGGAGAGGATTCTGGGTAATGTCGTTAAGTTTTTTTGTTATAAAGAATAAGCACCTGTGAGTGACGTTATAAACAACCTTAGGGTGATGTTTTACTAAATCTAGATTAATTTGTTTATAATGAAAATGTTATTCTTTTCTAATTTATTGATACATTAAAAGTTTATTCATGAGTGTGTTAAATCTTTATGTAATTTATTTTGTATTATTTCTTGTTTCACTCTTTTTACTTTGTTCTTAAACTTTTCAGTTTTTTAAATAAAAAAAAAATATGGCTAATAAAAAATTAAGTTTAAATTAAATATTATGTAAAAGAAGCTGGGCTATGTGAAGAAAAAAGAATTTCACTGTGCAGTAATGTATGTGTGACCAATAAAGGCTGACTTAACTTAATTTAAATATTAAACACGTGCAGTGAAATGATTTAAAATAATAAATAACAAATTAAATTACATTTGAAATAAATGTAGCTTTAATTTTAGCAATGAGTTACATTTAACATTACTGTTATGTTTTTTTGTAATCAGTTATCTTTATTACTATTATTTTAATAACAAATTACATTTAAAGACAAACCTTTTCATCACTGTTGTAATGTTCTCACTATTTATTAGCGTACATTTAGATAGATCAGATATGAGCGGCGTTCGAGTCAAACCAGAGCTTTTGATTGTATATTGCACATTTCTGAGAGTAAACACTCCCTTTATTTCACTATATAATCCCCTCTACACTTGTCCCGGTGTTTGTCCCGGTGTTTGTCCCGGTGTTTGTCCCGGTGTTTGTCCCGGTGTTTGTCCCGGTGTTTGTATGCCATCAAGGTAGAACGTTTTCTGATCATCTGTCTGATTCATGTCTGAAACACCGGCCTCCCAAGAACTCCTTTAATGGAACTGTCTCGGAGCGAGGTCAGGACTGTACAGGTGGACATGGTGAGAACTCCCAGCCGAGTTCCTGTAATGTGTGTGTTTGTGTGTGTGTGTATACAGTTCACATTCACCAGATATTTCATGACAAGTCCCGGATTGACTCCAACGCACCTTGTAAAATGCCAAAAAATGAGACAGTTTGTCAAAACATGTCCATAATTAAATTGTTTATGCTGTAGGTGTTAATGCCTAAATACTTAAATAAACAAGTAAATGTGTAAATAACTGGGGAAAAAAAATGAAAGTGAGACGCGCTTGATCAGGACTGTTTTCGGTTCCGGCTCCACGCTCACGCAGGGTGTGCTCCTCTCCCGTCTCCCGAGTGCAGCAAACGAGCGCAGTGTCCAAGCCTCAGGCCGCGCTCACGCCCCACACGCTTCACACGTCTCTCTGCTCAGCTCGAGCTTTTATCCGAACTCTATTTACAGCACACACTTTAACTGCGTCTTTATGATGGTGGTTAAAGAGCATGCACGAAGCAAGGAGTCGCTTCACGTAATAGAAGTGTGTGAAATGTCTCAGCTGTCTCGTCTTCGAAGAGCATGCTGCGTCTGTACGATGTATAACGTCTATAACAGGATGAATTACATCACTAATAGTATAAATTTCTTTGTCATAAAAGTTTCTCATAAAAACAACACAGTTATTAAATATTAATAGCAATCTCCAAAAGTAGATTTGTTCTTTGTTTTTTTGTTTTTTAAACAAATTAAGTTTTTTTTTTTGAATGTTCGTTTATGTCATATATATATACATATTTGTATGTATCTTTTTTTTTTGCGCTGTCATTTCCTGTCTTGTTAATCTGTGGTACAAATCAATCAGTGATGAGGGTTAATCAATGATTAATCAATGCATAAATCAATCATAAGTGTTTAGTTTTATCTGTTGCCAAAGAAACAGTAACCTATTAACATAAAGAATTAATCAACACCTGACAGCCAATCAGAGCGCAGGACTCGGGAGCACTCGGGCTTTAGGAAACGTTTTCTCTAAAGTGTGTGTGTGTGTGATCACAGGATATCTTCTGAGAGAGATCAAGAGAGCAGATATTGCGCTTCCCGATGGTGAGGTGAACCCCGTGGCCCCACTGCCCAAACATGTGATGGGAATTATGGTAGGATTACAGAGCTGCATTCAATCACACACACACACACACACACACGTTCATGGACTAGGCTGTTAATGTGCAAGTGTTTTCCAGCCCAGTTTCTCTTACTGCCTTTGAACGAGTGTCTGATCAATGTCCAATCAAACCTTGACGTTTGTGTAAAATAAAATAAAATCATGAAAATGATAAACATTTAAATTAAAGGTCCTGTATTGTGCTATTTCTTTACCATGTTAACACAAGTCTCAGCTCCCCCAAAGAGTGTGTGTGTGTGTGTGTGTGTGTGTGTGTGTGTGTGTGTGTGTGTGTGTGTGTGTGTGTTAATGCCCCAGCTGAAATACCCTGTTTATTTTTTTTTACTACTCACACTTGCTCTGAATCTCTCCAAGACGACAAGGGGGAGGAGCTCTTCTATGACATCACATAAGGGGTAAAATCTAATTGGCTTGTTTAAACCCTGAGTTTGAATGTGTGTGTGTGTGTTCTCAGGAGCAGCTTCAGCGGCTGGAGCTGGAGCTCAGTGAGGTCATGAAGAACAAAGAGAAGCTGCAGAAGAATCTTCTGGAATTGACCGAGTATTCACACATGCTACGCATCACGCGCAACTTTGTGCACCGCAACGCAGAGGTGCGTCTCAGCCCGCCCACAGCGACGCAAATGCATCACTCTCACAAATACACGTCCTGTTGTATTTAATACACAGGGCTTTACACACACACACAAACTGCAAACTGCTCTCTAATGCTAAAACTAATGCTAGCACAACACAGTCACCTCGAGCAGAATTACAGACTCTAGCTGTAACTAGCTTCTCATAGCCCGTATGCTAGCTCTCACATCACGTCTCGTTACATCATCACTTTCTTTTTATTTTTCTTCTGTTTCTTTTCTCTGTATTTCCTTCTTTTTTTTTTGTAATTCTTTTTCTTTATTTTTCATAAACACATAATGGATGTATGTCTCACTTAAAGTGTGTATGTGCGTGTATGTGTGTTGTATAAGCAGAGAGAGACGGCGCGGGCTCAGTACGAAGAGTTCCCTTTCCTGGAGAAAGATTCGGCGATGGACTACGCCAGCATGCAGCGGCTCGGGGCCAAGCTCGGGTGAGGAGTGTATATACACACACACACACACACACACACACACACACAACCTGAATGTGCACTGATCTGAGATAAAGCATTGAGCTGATGAGAAACAGAAAGGTTCCTGTCTCAGTGTGTGACACAGCGCTCCCTGTGTCTCTCTCTCTCCGTCTCTCTCTCTCTCTTCGTCTCCCTCTCTCTCCCTCTGTATCTCTCTCTCTCTCTCTCTCTCTCTCTCTCTCTCTCTCTCTCCCCTGTAAGCTCGACTCTGATTGACTCGTCCACTCCCCCTCACTGACAGTAAAGGCTTACACTGTTGCTATGGCAACACTTAAATGTTGTTACTAAACCAGTTTTGGGATGTTTTCAGAACTGGGCGTGGCTGATCTCTTGCTACAGGGTCACACACACACGTCTTTAACACCTTTCTCCTGAGGAAGTCTGTCTCTCTGTCTGTCCCCCTGTCCATCCTTCGGCTCAAGATTTAAGGTTCAAAAGTGCTTTGAACCTTAAAAAGCTGACAAACATCTGCATTCGTATTGCCAAAGCAAATCTGTCTGTCATTTCCTGTCTGTCTGTTTGAGTCTCTCTGTCCCTCTGTCTGTCTGTCTGTCTTTGCTCTGTTGCTGCCCCCCCCCATCTTTCTCTGACCTCATCATCTCTTGGTCTTTTAAACTCTCTTCGTTATTCTGTTTCTTTCCTTCATCTCCATTTCTGCTTTTTTTTTTCCCAGCAGAGGCGTTTAGTGTCCCTTCCTTTCTCACTCTCTTACTCTCACTCTTTTTCTCTTTTTTCTTTATTATGCACTCTCTCACTCTCATAAAGGAAGGAAATATGAAGCAGAGGTATTTAACCCAGTGAATGGAGCGCGATCTGTTCCTGTGCAACAACAAAATGTAAAAGAAGAGATGATCAGCAGAACAAACAAAAATATAAAGAGTGTGTTTATAATTAATCAATGTGTGTGATGATGTTATTTCTAGTGATCATTGTACAGGTCTGAGCTTCACCTTTAATATTAATATTATACACTATATATAGACATAAAAAAGTTAAATAATTATTTATATATTGTAACATTAAAACTAAAATGTACACTTTGATTTTATTAACAGGCATATTTTACATTCTGAAACAAAATCATAACTTTATAAAACAATAAATTTTTGGCTTAGTTTCAGTTATTGAAAACACCTTGGTTTTAAATTATGAAACATTTTTCTTAAATTTTTAAAAAATATTATTAAACTATTTAAAATGTAATCTTATAAATTGGTACTTTTTTACATTACAAACATAACATTATTTATATATTTATACATGTATATTTTTTACATTAGTGTTGTACTTTAAATAAAATTAGTTTTTTTTGTATTAGCAAGTTTCACATTATGAAAACTAAACCTTTTAAGTTTTATTATAGAATATTTTAAAATTATTAACAATATAAAAATAGCTCTATGAAATGTAATAAAATTTTGATATATTTTCCATATATGACAGATTTATTTAAGTACTTAAGTATGAACTGTTTATTGTATGTAAAGACGTGTCCTAATGTATGAGCGGGTTTGGAGCTGAAACCCTGATGGCGCTCTCCCTCAATATCCCCCCCCTACCCCCCGCCCCCCTCCCACTGCAGGTTTATCTCAGGTCTGATCCCGAGTGTGAAGATCGAGGCGTTCGAGCGCATGCTGTGGCGAGTGTGTAAAGGCTACACCATCCTCAGCTACGCCGAGATCCAGGAGAGCCTGGAGGACCCGAGCACGGTCAGTTTCTCTCACGCGCACGCGCACACACACACACACACACACACACGTCCGTTTCCGTGGTTTTAACCTCACCCTAAGAGGTGTGTCATCACGAGGAAACGTATTCTGCATAGAAATCCTGTGTGTGTGTGTGTGTGTATTATATATATATATATTTTTTTTTTTTTTTTCTTATTACAAATTTTTAACGTTTGCAAACTATATTGACTTTTGTGGGACGTAATTCTGGGAAAAATTATAACTATTTTTGATAACCAGTATGTTGTAGTAATATATTATAATAATATAGTAACAGTAATAATATAATAAAGTTATTGTCTATAACGTTTAAAGAAATTTTAATTTTTTAAATTTTTATCAAATTGAACACACAGAAAATAAATGAATTAAAATAATTACAATATATTTTAAAAATAGGCAAATCCAAAATACATATTATATTTTTATGTTTTTACAGATCGTGCCCAGCAGGTTGTTTTTTTTTTTTTGTTTGTTTTTTTTTTTGTTTTGTTTTTTTTAAATGTTGTTTGGCTGTTCATTTCTTTTATTCCACCTTTTGCGATGCTGGACTTAGGAGACACACAGTGCATCGTGGTGGTTTGTAAGATTGTAGGATTGTAAAGATCTAAAATAAACGCAGACGTATAAAAGTCGATGCACGACTGAGAAACTGAGAAACTTTCCTAAACCATGCAAAAGTCACATGTCCGCCATCTTCCTACTTGTTTATATCTCCGCTTTTAATCAGATATCATGACGCGCGCTAGTCATGTGACATTTACATATGAAAAGGATGTCCTGTTGTATTTGACTGCGTTTATTTTCGGGGGGGGGGGGTAAACACTTTTGTTTGTTTTAACTTAATCAGTATTTAAATCATGGATTAAACATCTGGATGTTAAAACCACAATTATGAGTTTATTCAGGTTGTTGTTGAGATAAATCATACAGCTTTGAAGGAGCTTGTAATAATTCTGGTGTGTGTGTGTGTGTTGCTTTGTCTCGGACAGGGTGAGTCCACCCGCAGTGCCGTCTTCCTCATCTCCTACTGGGGAGAACAGATCGGCCAGAAAGTCAAGAAGATCTGCGACTGGTAACGACTCTCTTTAAACGTCCTCTGAGTGTTTTATTCGTCCTGGAACATGTGAACACGTCCCCCGAGCGTGTGTGTTATTTCGGTTATTTATCTGTTAAATTGGACACAAGGTGTTTCCTCCTCAGCTACCACTGCCACCTGTACCCATACCCTAACAGCAACGAGGAGAGGAACGACGTGGTCGAGGGTCTGCGCACGCGCATCCAGGACCTGCACACCGTGAGTTCAGCCACCTCATCACCGCCGACGCCGAGCTCTGATTGGCTCACAGGCACCTTAGACTCAAAATGGATAAAATAAAGATAAAATAGTTTAACCTCAGCGTGTCTGTGAGTAACTCCTCCACAGTGTACACTGAGAGCATGTGATGCATCATGTGACCGAGCCTCGTGGTGTGTAAGAGAGGCTCTGTGCGCGTGTGTGTGAAAGTGCACTGTAGTCTCTGCAGAGTTATTTGGTCTGAGGCGTTGTGTTAAATGTTTTAGCTTTGCATGCAACAACGATAAACTCGTGCACACACACACACACACACACGAACTTTGTTTCATAGTAAATTTGTTTGTAAATTTGATCTCATAAACCATAATTGTATCAAATAAACATAAAAAAAGTAAATTAATTAATTCAAAATAAAAATTTACTTTACTTCTGAAATACTGATGAGAAAAAAAAATTCCTCAGAAAAGTCCTACATTTTTAGATTTTTAAGTTCATGGATTTGAGTTTACTACTTGAAGCTTTTTTGCTGGTACTGATATCGAGCGTAGCAACAGGATTCCAGCGTAACGGTTTGTCCCGCCCCCAGGTTCTCCACCGGACTGAGGACTACCTGAGGCAGGTGCTGAACAGGGCGTCGGAGTCCGTGTACCCTTGGGTGATCCAGGTGAAGAAGATGAAGGCCATCTACCACATCCTCAACCTGTGCAGCTTCGACGTCACCAACAAGTGCCTGATCGCCGAGGTGTGGTGCCCCGTTAACAACCTGCCTGCCCTGCGGAGGGCGCTAGAGGAAGGCTCGGTGAGTCTCAAGAGCCATGGCGGGTTTGAACCGAGCACCAGTACATTTCCAGTACTCTGGAAAGAATAGGAACAACAGGTTTAGATCGGCAACAAAAACATTCATGTTTATAAATAAGAGAATATTTTCATAATCTTATATTGGCCCCGCCCTTTTCCCCGGTATTAATATTTCTCTTCTGTTGTTTGATGATGCAGTGGTGCCTCGGCACATGAACGCGGAATTTAAATTTAAGAATTTTTGTCATAAGGACTAAAATTTTGCCAAAGAAATGTCTTCACAATAGGAAGTCCCGCCTTTAGAGCTCACCTTGAGGTGACGACTTGCTAGTTCAACGTATTCAGTTTAAAGAGAGAGAAAAAAACGTGTGCACGGCTAACCTGCTAGCTTTCTTTATATTAGTTTTCGTCACAGATCTGCGTATTAAGACATGAAGTGGTTCCATATTCATGAGTGTCGTGTCATGATGTGAAGGTAGTGAAGTCTGTTGTACTGTTATGTGTTTTCTCCTCGTTAGAGCTGACACTGTTGAAATCTTGACTCGATTTCCTGTGTGTCTATTTTCAGAGGAAAAGTGGCGCAACTGTTCCCTCTTTCGTCAATCGCATTCCCAGTAACGACACTCCGCCCACGCTCATACGCACCAACAAGTTCACCTCCGGCTTTCAGAACATCGTGGACGCTTACGGAGTGGGCTGCTACAGGGAGGTGAACCCAGGTGGGTCAGGGCGGTGACGGGACAGGAGGAAACTGCAAGACCAAAGCTTTCAGGATTATTTCTTTGTTTGTTCCTCCTGCCCCCAAAAATTTAATTCTTGATAATGAATTTTGACACTGAAGTGATGTGTACGTTTGAATTGTGCACAATTAGACAGTTAATACCATTTTTAGAAAAACATTTATGGACTTTGAGCTAACAGCTCAAAATATCGATTAGCTAAAGGCTAACCTACTGTAGGCTTTTCTGTCGCTAAATATTCTGGATGTCACGGTGACCTTAAAACACTTGCGTGCATTTTCTCCGTATTATTTTGTTATTTGTGAGAAAAGCATAAAAAAAATTATGGGTAATATTTACTAAGGTCCAGAACATGATGGTTGTTTCTGGTTTTTCTTCTGATTGGCTAAAAAAATTACTTCCACAAAGAGGTTCTTTTCCTTCTAGTACATCGGTTCCCATCCAATAAGTCGTATTACCGCCATCTCCTGGTCTCGAGCTCCATCATCTTCCTTTCAGTTTAACTTGTCTTTTATTAAATACTGTTTACTTTGTCACAGTGTACTCAACATTTCCACACTCCTGTTGGTCCTCCACTGAAGGAGAGAGAGAGAGAGAGAGAGATCCTCATTGTCCTTTTTCTCTATGGTTGTAGCTTTAGAAGAAAAATTTACAGCTCAACACAGACACTGAATCGGCGTGTTCTGAAAAGGAGTGAAACAAAGAAAATCAAGCAGTGAGGGAACAGGATCAGGGTTGTTTTTGAGCTGGAACTTTAACACACACCTTTTTGAAGACCTTGAAGTCTTAAGCAAACTTGTTTAAAAGAATGATTATATTTGACCTTTAAAATAATTAAATAGATAGCTAGATAGATGGATGGATGGAGTGCATTACTGATTTCAGGTACAATGAGCTTTTCACAGCATGACATCACTGGATTTAAAGTATATTTAAAAGCCAGTGATGGAATTAATTCCATGTTGAAATATTATGAAATATGAATTGGCTTAAAAACTGTTCTCCCCTAGAAGACCGCTTGTGTTTTATGGACTTTTGTACTTACTAGGAATTTTTAGTTGATGCTGCTCACTTTGTGGACGGTTTCTGGTTAGTTAGACCTCCAGACTCATGTTTCCTCGTGTCCCCGTGTCTCACAGCTCCGTACACCATCATCACGTTTCCCTTTCTGTTTGCTGTGATGTTCGGAGACCTTGGCCACGGGCTCATCATGTCCCTCTTCGCCTTCTGGATGGTTCTGTACGAGAAGGACCGAAGACTGACGAAAACCAGGAATGAGGTGCGCTAACATTTTAATGTTGTAGCTTTTGATTTATTTTTTATTTCTAGAAATTCCTTCAGGATCAATAAAGTATCTATCTATCTATCTTCAAGACTGATAGGTGCTTTATTAGCAGGACAAATATTTACATTCATATTGCCAAAGCTTAGAAAAATAAGTCTCAGGAGGAGATGGATTAAAAAACAGAATAATATAGAAAGAGTAATAATAAATAAATGTGTCTAAAATTAAAGAGTACAGATATTTAGTTAAAGTCAAAGATAAAATGACTCTTGAACATTGTAAGAAAAAAAAAAAAAAGCATATATATTGTACATATTTACCTAATAATAATAATCTTTTTATCTATTAATCTATCAAGACGCACTCTCTCCATCTGATGCGTGGCTCTGGTTGTTTGTTTCAGTTCTTGAGCACGTTTTTCGAGGGCCGCTACATCATCCTGTTGATGGGGATTTTCTCCGTCTACACCGGGTTCATCTATAACGACTGTTTCTCCAAGTCTCTGAACATGTTCGGCTCAGGGTGGAGCGTGAAGGCCATGTTCGACCGCGGACCGTGGAAGTGAGTCTCGTACTTCGACTGACGTTAACAAAAAGACAACCAGATTTTACACTTTTTTATGATTTAAAAAAATAATAATAATAAACCTGCCACTCTGGTTTACGCAGCATTCATTTCCACCTCACACACAATTACACTTCAGTTTATTCTGACCTCAGATCAGTGGTCTTACATGGTAGAGATTTGGTTTAATTTCTTCCTCTGTAGGTTTATACAGAAAGGCGTTGTCTCGGTTTCTTTATTGATTATTTATTTTAAAAACTGTTATTGGTTATTTTACCTTTCTATTTATTAATATTCCTAATCATCATTATTTAAAACATTTAAATGCAAAAAAACATTGTCAAAATTGTTAAAATATTTCTTTATTCATTCGTTACTTAAAAAAATAATAATAAAGCGTTAAATTTCACTCCATTTTGTTAAAAATAATTTTAAGCAATTTTAAAAATGAAATGAATTGACTTTGATTTTGTTGCAGTTACAATATTTAAAAAAATATATTTGTTTTCAATTTTAGTTAACTCTAACTTGTTTTTAATAAGAAACAGAAAAATAGAACTTAAATTCATAAAATCTACATTTTAAGATTATATTATTATTATATCATACTTTTTTTTTCATAGAATTATGAATTATTTTTTTTCAGGCCAAATTAATTTTTGTGCCTCATGTCCTACTTTTTTCACACATTTTATCTTCTTTTTCTTCAGAGGGCATGTGCTAATGTTGTAGTGTTGGTTTTGCAGGAACGACACACTACGCTCAAACAGTTTCCTCACACTCGACCCGAACATCACCGGCGTCTTTAACGGGCCGTACCCTTTCGGCATTGATCCGGTAAGTGTCTCCATCTGTGTTCCCACATTTATTACACAACATTGTAACAACCACCTGGAATACCACAATTTATCCCCTAGCAACACCCTAGCAACAATACAGGACTTGATTAAGCTCTCTTGACATTTTTTTTTCAAAAATGAAATGATTTAAAGTCCTTGTTTTAGTGAACAGAATTTTTGTTTGTTTGTTTGTTCGTTTGTTTGGTTTAGATTTGGAACCTCGCATCAAACCGGCTGACGTTCCTGAACTCGTACAAGATGAAGATGTCTGTGATTTTGGGGATTGTTCACATGAGCTTCGGGGTCGTCCTGGGCGTCTTTAACCACCTGTGAGTCACCGAGTTCTAAATTCTGATTGGTTGACAGTTGTTGATTAATTTTCTGTAACAGGACCTCTGATAGTGCGGGTTGCAATAAACCTTACCGTTTCCATAGTAACAGCTTATACCAGTGTAAAATTTTAGCATTGTGAAATCTCACCTTGCTTCATCACCACTCTGGAGTGTGGTGCGTGAACTCGTATCCTGAATCCTGGCTCTAAAGCCCTTTTTTTCCTGTTAGTAAATATAATGATCAAGTTTATGATGTTAATAGGGGAGCTGTGTTGCTCATTAGTCCCTTACACCGAGCCTCATTTTGTTCTCAGACACTTCAGGAGGAAGTTCAACCTCTACCTGGTGTTCCTGCCTGAGCTGCTTTTCCTGCTCTGTCTCTTTGGCTACTTGGTCTTTATGATTGTCTACAAGTGGCTGTCCTTCACGGCGAGAGACTCTCAGCAAGCTCCCAGCATTCTCATACACTTCATTAACATGTTCCTCATGCAGGGAGGCCCGGGACAGCCGCTCTACACGGGACAGGTGACTGAGCGAACTGGAGAGAGAGGGAGAGATAGGGAGGGAGGGAGGGAGGGAGGACGCACAACCACATGATTATCCAATTAAAAACTCCCTTGCAGGAGAAGCACATGGCCTATTTTTTTTTTTTTTTTTTTTAATAAAAAAAAAACATTTTTGAATAATGTTGAGTGTTTGTGTATCGCAGACAGGACTGCAGGTCTTCCTGTTACTCATCGCTCTTCTCAGTGTCCCTGTGCTGCTGTTGGGGAAGCCGCTCTACCTCTACTGGCTTCACAAGGGCAGGAATCGCTTGGGCATGTACAGGGTGAGAATGTAATATGTATAGGTCGAACCCACAGCATTAATAATTAACTATTTCTTAAAGATTTTTAAAAATTAAAACTTGGGTGTTAAGTGTATACATTCCAATATTTATGCACAATAAAATAAAATCGATTTGTGTTTTTCAACCTAAATCTACATTGTGTAGTTTTAGGGAATTTGGTGACCTCTCTGGTAGACATGTGTAATTGCAAGCATCTTAAGCGTTCCATTTATTGTATTTTTAATCCTTTTGCTGTGGTTTATCAGATTATTGTTCTAATTCGTTGACACTGTGTGTGTGTGTGTGTGTGTGTGCGTGCGCAGGGGTATGAGCGTGTGCGGCGCAGCAGTGACGAGGAGATCTCTCTCATGCGCGCCCAAGATTTAGAAGAGGGCACCAGCCTGGACAGTCACTCCAGCAGTTCAGACGGCCAATCAGAAGAGGTAACCCATTACACGCCTTCATTTCATTGGTCCGTGGCTTGTCGCTCGCATTGACTTATGGTGATTTTTCGCTGCAGAATGTGGAATTTATTTCTTGCTCATGAGCAGCATTAATTGGGGCGCTCCTCATAGCTGATTGATTACTTGTGTAACAAAAATGTAAATATTTAGTGGTGATTAGACTTAGACCCAGAGCCTAATCTAATTTTTTATTATTTTTTTTTTTCACTCCAGTTCGATTTTGCCGACGTGTTCCTGCACCAGTCAATACACACTATTGAATACTGCCTGGGCTGCATCTCCAACACTGCGTCCTACCTCCGACTGTGGGCCCTCAGTCTGGCCCATGCGCGTGAGTCCATCTACACACACCTTCCTGTCTGTGATCCATCACCAAAGCCTGTTTGCGTGTTTTTGTTATCATAAGAATTGACATTTCGACCAGGGTGCAACAGTACACTGTGAGAAATTTGACTATCACACCTCCAGGGTCGTGGGTTCGATCCTGAGCCACAGTGTGGAATTTTACATTTGCTGTTTGGCTTCATGGGTTTCCTCAGTGTTTTCCGATTTCCTCCTGCTTCCCCAAAAATAATCGCAGTAGCTGAACTGGCTTTGTTAAAATGCTCCTTGGAGAACAGCAACCAGCAAATGTTTGTGGTGTGTGTGTTGACGTCCTCAATGTTTTATTTATTTATTTACGTTTAATCCTTTGACAGACGCCCTTATCCAGACGACTTACATTTTTATCTCATTATACATCTGAGCAGTTAAGGTTAAGGGCCGTCCGTGCTCAAGGGCCCAACAGGGACAACTTGGTGGTTGTGGGAAATGAACCTTGAACTGTCCGAACCATAGTTTAGTGCCTTAGTCTAATCCCTTAACCACTGAACTACCCCTCATTCTTGTTTTTTTGTGTGGGTTCAGAGCTGTCGGAGGTGCTGTGGGCGATGGTGATGCGCGTCGGGTTGCGCGTAGACAACGGCGCTGGAGTGCTGCTCCTCATCCCTGTATTCGGCTTCTTTGCCGTCCTGACCATATTCATCCTGTTAGTGATGGAGGGACTCTCCGCTTTCCTGCACGCACTGCGCCTCCACTGGTCAGTAGAAAAAAGGCTTTAACAAATTGCCATGTTTGTTTGATGCCTGTGCATTTATTCACAAACAGATGGGCAAACTACACCGTAAAACTAATACAATGATGGTCAATGTTGAGATGGAGCAATGTGTGTCTGCTTATATGTAGTGTTTGTGACCGAGAAATAGACTAATTAATTAAATTAATCAATATTCAAAAATAATTTTACCTATTAAAACTGATGATGTTTGTTTTGCATCATATTTCTCAGCATGTAATTCGCACACATATTCACTTGTTCACCACAAAAGGGCAGACTTGCAGTTCAGGTGACGCATGGCGTCGGATGTTGTATTTTCAGTAGACTTGTAATTTTTTGCAGTGAAGGGGGAAAAAATTTGCTTCTCGGTGATTAACTAAATATTGATAATGTGTTTAAATATCTGTGCAAAGTAGTTGCAACCCTACTCAGAAATATTGATTACGTATGTAGATTTTTGTGCTGTGCTATTTTAATTTATAATGTCATAAGATTAATCAATCTCTCTCTCTCTCTCTTTCTCTCAGGGTGGAGTTTCAGAATAAATTCTACAGCGGTGCTGGAACCAAGTTCTCGCCGTTCGCCTTCTCTCTGCTTCACACGAGCTTTGAGGGCGAAGGATTGCTCTGAACACTGTGAGCTCAGAGGAACCAGATTGTTTCTGGAACAGATCGAGCCTCGATGCTGTAGAACGTTCTCCTTGTAGTGTGTGTGTTTGTATACAGAGTGTTGCACTGACTGCCTTAAAAGATCATCCAAATAACGAGACTGTGAAAGAGGTTTCCTCATGTAGGACGTTCGTTTTAATCAGCGCCTCCAAATGGTGTCCAGCTCATGAGCTGCCTGGAAGTTCCCTCCGCCTGGGTGGAAAAACAAAGCAAAACAAAAAAAAAATAAGCGAGCATCCAACCACTGTTTGTGTAATTAGTGTACTTTGTGAGAGATTACCTGCTTGGATCACATCAGATGGCAGTGATCGCATAAAAGGAATATTCCTGAAAAAGAAATATTCATAAACATTTCTTACTTATTACATAAATATTCCACACACACACCCAAAGGCAGCAATTTTAACCCATCTTTTTTTTTTTGCGTCTACTTTTATAGAGTTCACACTCCGAATGTTTCTGTCAGACCGTTGCTTGTACACTGTGTATAACGTGCAGATTATATTTTTCTTTTTTTCAACAGATGAAACAGTGTGTGTTACCTAACAGTGCCTCATAAGAGTAGCTAATTACTAAGTCGAACATGTTTAGCTAGCTCATCTGTAGTCATTAATACAAACAAGTGAGGATGATGGTGGAAATGATCTCATAATGTTCAGGATATCAACATTTCCCTCAGATTTTTTGATACTTTTTCAAGAAAAGCCTCTGTTCAAGTAAAATTATTCCTACTGTATATTACACTTGGCATCAACTGCAAACCTGCTCTTTAGACGGCATGGAAATCTTTCTAAAACTGTGAACGTCCCAAAAGAAAAAACTGTGCTATGCATTTGCTTTCCCGTGGTGTAAAGTTGTGAGAACGATGTTGCTAGGCAACTGAAAAACACTTCATTTAAGCTAGTTAACGATGAAGTACCCGACGTAGACTTTCTTATTGACAGTTCAGCTCGGGAAAATGTTGTTTTCCTCTCATGTGTAGTTAAAATTTCTGGAAAAGATTCCATATGACTAAAAACAACACTTTTAATTAGACGTAACTATGGTGGAATTAGCAGTAGCGTTCACTTAATAACTAGTTCGAAGTGTAGTTTTGGGTAACATTGCACTATAAGTCTTTATTTTTCAGGCAAAAAACAACACACTCAGTATTCAAATGATTTTGAGACGATGTGAGAATGCAACTGAGAAGCGTGGCAGCTGTTATAGGCTAATAAGTACTCAGAATTTGGTAAATTACGAGAAAAGAAAGGAAAAATGGCTTAACTCTAACTATAATGGTATTTTGTCATTTAAGTTAGCATCCACTGTTTACCAAAGTTAATGCATTCTAATAGTTAAAGTTACTTACATAAAAAAATTAAATAAAAAAATGCTAAAAAAAAAAAAAAAAAGTTAACAGAAATGTTATTCTTTTCTCAACTTGACCTGCTCACTATTCACATTGTAAAAAAATAAAAAGGTGAAAACCCTATGTTGCTAGTCAACCTGGAAATATAGATGCTAATCAGATAGCTAAGGGCGAAGTCTATGTCTTTAATGAGAACAATGTAAGTCATAGTCAAGGTAACAAAATTAGTGAAACATAACACTCAGGAAAATCAACATTTACATCAGAAGTGTTCATGAAAAGATTGGTATGGCTAAAATCACACTGTATTTACACTTGGTCGCTAGCTGAAATTTTGCTAGGTTTCACTGTATTGAGAATCTCGTTACGCGTCATAGCGTGGAATCTTTTTCGTAAACTCAGCGAACATATGACTTTTATACAATTATTCTTTAAAAGTCATAAATAATTAAAACAACTTTTTAGCCATCAATGCTAAGAGTAATTACGTTGTAATTGTAGTGTTAAGAGTCCTCTTTTGGGCAATTTCTGAACATATTTGAGGAAAATGTTGATATTCTTAAGACTTTTGTCTCATTCTTACCCTCTCTTTTCCTTTACATTTTGTTTTTTTAAGATGTGCCTACGTTCCAGATAGCTAAATTGTTACATATAGCTGTTATGCTAGCTGATGTTGACCTGTGTAGCAGGTACAGTTGTATAGCAGCAGTGTTCTGTACAACTTTCCAGACACAGTTTTTATGTTTCGACCGCACGTGGCCTGTTTCTCTGAGGTGAACTGTACATTTGAGACGTGGCTTTAAAAGACCCAAGTCTATTTTTATATGTATTTTTCTGCAACTGTGCTATAAGTATTTGGTTTCGTGTTGGAAGATGGTTGGTGTTGAACACCAGTGATATTTTGTTAGCTTGAAAAACAAAATGCTTTTCCAGTGGTTTATATGACTTGCATAAATTTTTGTAAGAGTTAACATTTTTGACTAAAACACTACAAAGCTCGTTGTTGATGTACTAAGAGCATAGCGTCAGGGTTTGTTAGCTTTAGCCAATTTTATGCTAACCGGAATATTTGTTTAACACGTGTATATTAAAGTGTATCTTTAAACACGAAGCAATCATCAGTTTTAATTCAACCACATCTGTATCATTTCTTTATTCGCCAAAATATAAATTTGTGTTTGGAATATATTTTATTGGCCCTAAAGTATTAACATGCAAAAACTAAATTTATATAAACATTTTCTGTCTGATCAGTTCCTTTACTGCTTTTTCTTAATAGTTTTCTTTAAACACAGCTGTAATGATTGTGTGTTTGAGAGAGACAGAGAGAGACTGATTCTTGATTCATTAAACTTAAAGATTTTAGTTTATTTATTGAATGTAATTAATCCAGGTTTTGTTGTATAGTTGGTGGTGTTTTTTTTTGTTTGTATGTTTTGATTTTTTGAAGCTCTTATATTCATTTCTCTGTGGATTTTTAGATCATTTTGTTTCCACTTTCCAAAAGAATTGAGTTGATAAATTGTTTGATTCTGAAAATAAATATTTTTATTTTCTGGAAATCTTTGCTTTGTTGATTGATAATGTTTAACGATGTTAGACGACAGTGTGCCGCCATCTTGGACACAAATCCCTGGAAGAAAAGCTCTTACCCCTCAGTGGGATTTTTCCAGATAAATAAATAAACTATCCATACTTGTAAGGGAGTAACAGTATGAAAGTACAGTAAACGGAAAAAAATTCATTTGATTAACTAGCAATTTAACGTACAAACCTATAAACTTGTACAGCACACAGAGAATGCATACAAATTACATTCTTTCTTTAAAAAAAAAAAAAAAGAAAAAAAGACGGGTAGCTACGTAGCTATGTGCATTAGTTACAATGCACCACTGTATAGAAAACAGTGCAAAACCTGAGTATGGCACTTTTAATAATGAGGCAAAGCAGCTTTACAGAAAATACATTAGAAATTTAGCGGAACAGACTCGACAGGTGTGTCCTCATATGTGTGTGGTATAAACCTGAAAGTTCAATCATATAACAGTAAAGATGTTTGAGTTACAGAAAAACTACTAACACAGAAAAACCACCAGTAACAGCAGCTAGACTTTATTCGTTATTCCTAAAACATACAGATTTTTTTTCTTAACTCACAATCTTACTTTATACCTAAAATGCTATAACTCTTCCTCACAATGGCATAGCGATATTATATGATTTTATATATTTTTTCAATTAAGCAGCTTTTCTGCTTTAATGACTTTCTTCCTCAAAATATTACTTTACTCCTGTTCTCCTGAAACTTTTGTATTTGGTATTATTTTATACATTACGGGCATTGACGGTTTAGTGTTAGATTTCTTGCCTGCCATGCAGAAGGCTCAATTCCCACCCAATACCCAAACCCCAGCCACTGGATGCAGTGTCGGTCCCGAGTTCCGGATAAAATGGGAGGGTTGCGTCACGAAAGACATCCGGTGTAAAGCCTGTGCCAAGAGGCCGGGCAGATGGGATGATCCGCTGTGGCGACCCCTCGATGGAGCAGCTGAAAGACTTATAACAACATACTATACCTACTTTATAACCAAGTGGCATGGTGGTGTAGTGGTTAGCACTGTCATCTTGCACCTCCAGCATTAAGGGCTCGATTCCCACCATTCTGCCTGTGCTTGGTGGGTTTCCTCCAGGTACACCGGTTTCCTCCCAAAGATGCTCCAAAGACATGCATTCCCAAATTGCTGTGGTGTGTGTTTGTGTGTGTGATGGCTTGGCATGCTGTCCACTTGTGATCTCCTGGGATATGATCCTTGCCCCAGTGACTCTGTATACAGGATCAAATGGTATAAATGATGATTGAGTGAATGAACAAATGTAAATTATGACCATATTCTTAAAATCTTATTTATAATTTTTTTTGTTTATTTATTCCTTTATGCACCTCAGCATGTATGTATGTATGTATTTCTAAAGACTGTATAATTTATTTAGTTTTAGTTTTAGTTTTTAGTACACAGCAGATTTAGGACTTTTACTGTGACACCACACGGAGCGCGCGCGCGGAGCGGGAAAACGCTGTCTAGAGCACGCGCGTGCGGTTGCCATGGCAGCGGCAAACTTTCAGGCACAGCTGTGGTGTTAGCCACTTGAGCTAAAGGAGCCGGGTTTCAGTATGTTTTAAGATTTATACAGCAATTTATTTATTCCTCTATGTTAGTAGTCTGTCTTACTTTGCCGCTCCGTATCATTTATTGGCTGTTAATTAATGACGTCATAATTAACGCACCTGAATAATTCGGGTAAATTGCAGCAGAGTTACTGACCTCATCCTCTGTGAGTGTGTAAGTGCTGTAACTGAGAGGAGAGAGCTGAGTGTGAGTTAAATGTCTGTACACACTGTGTGAGTGTCTGTTAACTAAATCTCTGTCCCTTTTAATTTACATATATTTATTATTACTCGTTTTATTCTGTTTTCTGTTTTTTTCTTTTTATCGTCTTGTCTTTTAAATTTTTTTATTTATTTTATTATTATTTTTTACCATCTACTGTATTTATCCTGCCAGTAAAGCACCTTTGACTCCTGACTCGTGAGTGACGTGGTGTAGCAGTGTAACAGTAGTGAGTGTGAACGCTAGTGAGCCGCGCTGCTCTCCCCCTGCCGGCAGGGACCATGTGTGAAAGCGAGGGCGATACGGATCTAAACGACGCGCGGCTGCAGTGGATCCGAGAGCGCGTTCACGCGTCTCTTCACCTGCACGAGCCCGGCTGCTTCGAGGAGCTGATGAGACGCGGAGATGGAGAGGAGAAGAGGAAAATCATCCAGTTCTTAAACCAGGTCTCTGAGGAGGAGTCCACTTCAGTACTGCTGTTTTACAAGAAGATCCACAAGGAAGAAGTGGAGCTGATCATTTCTACAGGTATTACACTGCGCACAAGGCTTAGGCGCTGCATTATCTGTAGTACATATTTTTCTTATATATCTTCATCATGTCTGCATTATTATGTACAAACATACATTAGCACTGCGGCCTCACACCTCCAGGATCCGGGTTAGAATACCACCTCGGGTCTGTGTGTGTGCATGGAGATTGCATGTTCTCTCTGTGCTTGGTGGTTTTCCTCTGGGTACTCCAGGTTCCTTTATTAGGTTACTTATTAGGCATTAGGTTACTTGGTGTTTCCAAATTGCCCGTAGTGTGTGAATATGAGTGCATGTGTGAATGAATGTTGACCGGTGGTCCTACCACGGTCGTAAAAATGGGAATAAATACAATGGTCACATTGTCTACTGTAGCTGGACTACACAAGCTCCTAGATGGATGGATGGATGGATGGATGGTCCTATAGTTCAGTGCCTAAGACTTTCCCTTTACCTAAAACTAGTACTCTCCAGCACGCTCAGTAAAACTTACCAGTTGTTTTACTTCCAGTGTTGGGTAAAACTCTTGTGCACATCCAAAATCATGCCATAAGCAAAAATGCCTTCAAAACATTTCTACATAAAAAACTTCTGCAAAGAGCACTAAAGAATAATAAAATAAACATAATCAATATTCGATGTGATATCTTGGATGGAGTTTGATGCACAGAGTTTGCATGTTCTCCCTGTACTTGGTGGGTTTCCATCCACACTACAAAGACATGCAGGTTATTCTAACTGGTGTTTCCACATTGCAAATAACTTCCCAAATGCATAAATAAATAATATTACAGAAGAATGTTTGCTGTGCCTGCAAAGAAAGCAACATATTATATGAGAGATCAGTTTTTATATTGAAACCAAAAAAAAAGTCCTACGATAGGCTCCTGGGTTTTGCATGAATACAGAAATCAGCGATTGTGACAAAGTTATCAGAAGATCTCTGGCATATTCTCCAGCACGCTCAGTAAAACCTACTGGCTGTTTCACTTACAAAACTGCGCACATCTGTATTTAAAACTACTGATTATTTGTGAGCAAAATGTTTTTGTACACACGTGGACAAAATTGTCCACACACGTGGACATAATTGTTGGTACCCTTCGGTCATTGAAAGAAAAACTTACAATGATCACAGAAATAACTTTAATCTGACAAAAGTAATAATAAATAAGAATTCTATGAATGGTAACCAATGAAAGTCAGACATTGCTTTTCACCCATGCTTCAACGGAATTATAAAAAAAAAAAAGAACTCATGGAACTGGCCTGGACAAAAATGATGGTACCCCTAACTTAATAGTTTGTTGCACAACCTTTTGAGGCAATCACTGCAATCAAACGATTCCTGTAACTGTCAATGAGACTTCTGCAGCTCTCTGCAGGTATTTTGGCCCACTCCTCATGTGCAAGCTGCTCCAGTTGTTTCTGGTTTGAAGGGTGCCTTTTCCAGACAGCATGTTTCAGCTCCTTCCAAAGATGCTCAATAGGATTGAAGTCAGGGCTTATAGAAGGCCACTTTATAATAGTCCAATGTTTTCATCTTAGCCATTCTTGGGTGTTTTTAGCTGTGTGACCCCCTGTGCCAGATGCAGCAAAGCAGCCCCAGAACATAACAGAGCCTCCTCCATGTTTCACAGTAGGGACAGGGTTCTTTTCTTGATATGTTTCATTTTTCCATCTGTGAACATAGAGCTGATGTGCCTTGGCAAAAAGTTCCATTTTTGTCTCATCTGTCCATAGGACATTCTCCCAGAAGCTTTGTGGCTTGTCAACATGTAGTTTGGCATATTCCAGTCTGGCTTTTTTATGATTTGTTTTCAACAATGGTGTCCTCCTTGGTCGTCTCCCATGTAGTCCACTTTGGCTCAAACAACGACGGATGGTGCGATCTGACACTGATGTTCCTTGAGCATGAAGTTCACCTTGGATCTATTTAGAAGTCTTTCTGGGCTCTTTTGTTACCATTCGGATTATCCGTCTCTTTGATTTGTCATCAATTTTCCTCGTGCGGCCACGTCCAGGGAGGTTGGCTACAGTCCCATGGATCTTAAATTTCTGAATAATATGTGCAACTGTAGTCACAGGAACATCTAACTGCTTGGAAATGGTCTTATAGCCTTTACCTTTAACATGCTTGTCTATAATTTTCTTTCGAATCTCCTGAGACAACTCTTTCCTTCGCTTCCTCTGGTCCATGTTGAGTGTGGTACATACCATGTCACCAAACAACACAGTGACTACCTGGAGCCCTATATATAGACCCACTGACTGATTAAAAGATGATAGACACCTGTGATGCTAATTAGTGGACACACCTTGAATTAACATGTCCCTTTGGTCACATTATTTTCAGTATTTTCTAGGGGTACCATCATTTTTGTCCAGGCCTGTTCCATGAGTTTATTTTTTTAAATAATTCTGTTGAAGCATGGTTGAAAAGCAATGTCTGACTTTCATTTGTTAACATTCATAGAATTTTTTTAAATTATTACTTTTGTCAGATTAAATTTATTTATGTGACCATTGTGAGTTTTTCTTTCATTGACCGAAGGGTACCAACAATTTTGTCCACGTGTGTATATTGATTCATGTGTTTATTTTATTACTCTTTAGTGATTTTATTGAGGCGTTTGTCTGTTGATTTTATATATTGTGTTTGATTAGATATGTGTGTGATGTGATTTTAATTATGTATTATTATTATTATTTTATTATTACATAATTTTATTATTTATGTGATGCACTTTGGGGCATTCTTGTTGTTAAAGTGCTATACAAATAAAGATGACTTGAGTTGAGTTTATTTTGTGTGAAAATGTTTTCAAAAGCATATTTTTCTTGTGGCTGTTTTCTATATGCGCCCAAGACTTTTGCGCAGCACTGTAAGTAAAATAGCTGTTAGGTTTTACTGAGTGAGCTGGAGAATATATAATATCTTCTATCTTGCTCCTTTCTGTTTTCATGCTCCAAAACCCAGGAGACTCCATTAAGGTTTTGTTTGTTTGTTTTTGTCTGAAAACTGGTCTGTTGTGTTGTATGTTGCTTTCTTTCCAGGCATGCAGATATTCTTCTGTAATGTTATTTATTTACGTAATGTTGAAGGTATGTTTGTAAATAGTGAATGATTTTAATGCAGACATGATAAACATATATAACAGCATCTGTACTACAGATAATGCAGTGGCTTCGTAATATTCTTAAAATAAAAAAGTTTTTAAAAACACTTAGTTTATGTCTAAACTATATATATAATTGTTTACATGTTGTATAAATATTAACATCCCAGTCTGAAGTCCCTGAGTACTTATTTTATTTAATCTGATTGTTCAATCAGAAAAGTCAAAGGAATCTTCAGATTCTGAGGAGGACGAAGACGAGGTGAGATCATCTGGTGTCTCTCGGATCGACAATCCCATCTCAGAAGGAGAGAGATCTTCCACAGAGGGTAGGAAATTACATACAGTGACGGTCAAAACAAAAGCCACAAAAGCAAGGATAAAACTCTGCTCAGTAATTTACACCTGCACTACTCTCATGCAGAAAGAATTTTAAGAATTCACCTGATTTTGAGAGTAAAATATGGTAATTCCGTAGCCAACACTAGCTCGTAATCAGGTATTGTAAATTTGTATGTGGGCATAATTGCAGAAGTTAAGACATTTAATACACTGAAAACAAACTATAACAATAACCAAAACAGACACAGAGGGGCGATGCTCATCACACAACAGCTTAAACAGTGATTACACAAACAGACCAGATGTGAGAACAAAGACTGATTAATTAGACAAAACTTCAATATTAATAATAAGTAGGACCCTAACAAAGAACACTGGTGTACACAAGACCAGAGGTGAAAATAAAGAATGACATTTACTCACGTTACAGTAATTGAGTAGTTTTTTTGTGTACTTCTACTTTTTAAAGTAGTTTTTAAAATCTGTAATTTTACTTTACTTACGTATGTTTTGTTAGAAGTATTGTACTTTGCTACATTTTAAATCATATTTGTTTCTGAGTAAAAAATAAATGAATAAAAAAATAATAAAAATAATGCATGGAACGGGGAAAAAAATTGCACCCGGAAACCCTAACCCTAAACTCACAAGAACGATGTAGACGGACAAAACAGGTGCATTGATGCAGACCCAGCTGAGGGCGAAATACCATCAAATTCTTGTGAAGCAAAAACTCCTGGCCATATTTAAGCCACCACTTTGATTTCAAATGCAAGGAGGAAACAGCTTTATTATGCAAAGGTGTTCCTTCAATTAAAAACAACTAGTTTGAGATTTATATCCGCTTGTCTTTTTTGAACGAAACTAGAATCCCCCTCCCCCCTTTAAAAAAAGTAACTCAGTAACTTTACTCTAAATAAAATTTTAATGAGCTACTTTTATTTTACTTGAGTAGGTTTTCATAATGGTAACTTTACTTGTACTTCAGTAACATTACTGTGGGACAGTACTTTACTTGAGTACAAAATTTAATTACTCTTTCCACTTCTGCACGAGACTAAACAGTGAAAGCACAACTATCAAAATTAGAGTAAACATGCAAATGATGTACTAGCTTATAAATATGCACGCACATGCTAATTTGCTAAATGTCATTGCGTGTCTCATGGTGCTCATACTTAAATATCATAGAACTATTAAAAGAACATAATTGTAAAGTTTGAATTCTGCATTAATAAAATGTCACTTAAGTTTTATAGATAGATGGATTTTTAAAAATGCATTTGTTGATTTAATTTTTAACATTCTGTGTAAATATTAACGGGCCGACATCTCGGCCGGAAGTTCCTGAGTACTTATTTGATATAATTTGATTGTTTCATCAGAAAGGCCAAAGGAACCTCCAGATCCTGAGGGAGACGAAGCCGAGGCAAGTTCTGTCTCCCAGACTGAGAATCCCATCACAGAAGGAGAGAGATCTCCTACAGAGGGTAAGATGATCTAGAGAGTATGATAGACTAATTCTGTAGCCAATGCTAGCGTTGTTATGGTTACCGAGTGTCAGTAAAATAAGACATAGCTACACAGGTTTGTAGATTGTCCAGATCCTAGAGCAGTTTTATTTTCTCATATTGTCTTTCTTTTCCATCCCTTTCTTCCTATCCCTGTCCGACAGAAGAGATAACAAACAGACCAAATTCACCCGATGGCCTCAGCAAGGACGGTCTGTGCCTTAATGAGGACCCTTCCACTGAGGGACCCTCAGAACAAGTGAGACTGGATTTTCTCTGTTTGTTCTCTGGGTCTAGTGTTTAACAGCACATACTAATGTCTGCTGGGTATTAAAGGGACAATTGTCCACAGTGGTACAGTGGAACCTCGGATTGCGAGTAACTCGGTTTACGAGTGTTCCGCCAGACGAGCAAAGATTTTTAATAAATTTTGACTTGAACAACGAGCATGTCTTGGTTTACAAGTGCTGAGTTTTTTGACACCAACACACACACACACTCTCTCACCTTTTCACCCCCCCTTCCCGGTTTCACACAGACACACACTCTCGGCTCTAAACAGAAACTCTGCTCTGTCGTGATTCTTTTCAAAGGTAATGTGCTGGTTCATTTGTGTTTTTTATTTTTTTATTTTACAGCAGTGATTACTTTAGTCTGCGCCCACGCGCATGTCATTAGAGAGATTTCTTTTTTTCCTGTTAATACAGTGTTTCCGTTGTGTGCGTGTTTGTTGTGAAACTTAAAAAGCGAGGTGGGGGGGAGGGAGGAGGAGTTTTACTGTGTAAGACAAGGTGAGGGAAGGGGCTAATTCCACACACACACACTGTGATGGCCCACCATCGGCCACACATTGAGGGGTAATGTATAAGCATCTACATAAACGTGTGCACAGATCCATTCACTTCTCATTTATTCTTTATTCTTTATTATGAGGGTTTCTACGTCTCCTCATTCTTTTTGGGCTGCAAAGGCCGTCACAAGTGGTGTCAGAAGTGGGATTTCCAGCAGAGGACGTAGATGCTTTAACCTATTTTATTCACTCTTTGTTCATCCTACTCCATGAGCCATGAGTCGGGCTGGAAGGAAGGCAGTGACAAAAAATCCAGAAGAGCAACCTGGGGAAGTTCTCCAAGAGCTGGCGAGGATGGAGCAGAGGAAGACAGAATGGTTGGTGAGGTGGAGGATGAAGGTATGGAGCCAACACTTGCTGACTTGACTGGGTTGTTCCGAGCTCATATGGCAAAAATAGATGCCATGGAAACCCAGAGGATTCAGTATGCCCAGCAGGAGCATCATTTCAAAGCGTTACAGCACCAGTTTAGTCTGTTGCAGCTGGAAGTACAGGCTCGCACCACTCCAACACCTGATCCACTGCTGACTGCCGAAGACCCCTCAGAACGTCCAGATCATGATGAGGAGGAGGCTGCCATTAGCCGCCCACTGTCTCAGTCCACTACTTATCCGAAGGACCCCTCTGAAGTCCGATTTACAGGTCAGTGTCAATTTAAAGACCCTAAACTTGTGAAGTTGTCTGAAACTGATGACATTGCAGAATTGCAGTATTGCAGCCAAAGGCATTCCGTCTTATCCCTCTCTTGACTGGTATTGCCAGATCAGCTTATGTTGATATGGATGTGGATAATTCTCTTGAATATGAGGAGGTCAAAGCTGCAATTTTAAGGAAATATGACATTAACCGAGAAACATACCGACAAAGATTTCGTTCTCTGGAGGTGGAACCCCTTGAGAGTCCCAAAGAACTGTATGTGCGATTAAAAGAGCTCTGTGGGAAATGGGTTCAACCTAAAAATAAATCTGTTGATGAAATTGGTGAAATAATAATCCTTGAACAGTATCTAAGAATGCTTTCTCCTGAGCTCCAGGTTTGGATCCAGGAACATGATCCTCAAACTGCTTCACAAGCTGCAGCACTGGCGGATGTGTTAGTGGCTGCATGGAAGAAGAGTCAGTTATGGTGTCGGAAAACCACCAGAGATGCTGGCAAATTAAATCTTCCCAGGCAGACTACCAGGAACTTATCCAGTGTTGCTAAGCCTCCCGCAGGAGGTTTTGAATCTCGGAGTTCTCTGAAGGGTCCTAGAAAAGTGCCAATTTGTTATTTATGTGGCCAGGAGGGGCATACTAAGCCAATGTGACCTAAAAACACTATGAAAACTACTCACCTGTGTTATGTGCCCAGCAGTTGCAGGAATCCACCAGAAACGTCTGAGTGGCTGCCGCAGGTCATAACAGTAGAGGTAAACGGAAGGAAGTTAAAGGCTCTTCTTGATACTGGTAGCAATCAGACGCTTGTTCATCAGAAATATGTTCTCAGTGATAAGAAATCCATACGCTGTGTCCATGGTGATGAGAAGCTGCTTCCTGTTGCCAATGTGTACATTAAGATAAAGGGACAAACTTACTTCTTAGATGTGGGTGTAGCAAATAATCTACCATTTCCTGTGGTTTTGGGTCAAGACCTGCCAGTTCTTTGGGACTTGTTGCAGGCAAGACCCACATGTAATTTGGTAGTCACCTGAGCTAAAGCAAATAACAAACCAGAGGAAAATAAACAGTTCTTGAGTGCCTTGCCTTTTTTGACACAGATACAGAAACCTCTGACTCGACAAAGCTGAGGAAGTCTCGTCGACAGAAAAGGTGGGAGAAGATTAAATATAATACTTCTAGGACATCAGAGGAATCTTTGCCTGACTTTTCCCCAAAGTTTCAGGTGCCCAGTAACATCCCTCAGTTACAACGGGAAGATGCCTGCCTCGCCCCTTTTCTGGACCGGGCAAAGGTAGAAGGTGAAGAGGATAAGGTTGATGCTGGTAATGCAAAGGAGAGCTACTTTCTGAAGCAAGGAATACTCTATCGTTGTTTTGGGTCGATGACACAGTTGGTGGTACCACAGTCTGTCCGCGAGGTCATTCTCGTCCTGGGTCATTCGATTCCCTGGGCTGGCCACCTAGGGAAAGGTAAAACCACTGCCAGGATACGGAGGGATTTTCATTGGCCTGGTATGAAGGAGGAGGTAACCCAATATTGTAGAAGAATGTCAGAAAGTCTCTGTGCAAGGTCCTTGTCGTGCCCCTCTCCAACCTCTTCCAATTATAGGTACTCGTTTTGAAAGGCTGGGGATGAATGTTGTTGGCCCTGTAGAACGAAGTCGTTCAGGTAATAGATTTATGCTTGTTATAACTGACTATGCTATGCGATATCCAGAAGTGTTCCCATTGAAATCCATCAAGGCAAAGTATGTGGCTACTTGTCTAGTGCAACTGTTCTCTAGAGTCGGATTTCCTTGTGAGATTCTGACTGATCAAGGAACTAACTTTATGTCAAACCTTTTGAAGCAGGTGTACAGATTGTTGGGCATTAGGAGTCTGAGGACCATTCCTTACCATCCCCAGACAGATGGACTGACGGAAAGATTTAATCAGACATTCAAACAAATGCTTCGTAAATTCATCTGTGACACAAGTAAAGATTGGGACCAATGGCTCCCTTATCTCTTGTTTGCATACAGAGAAGTGCCACAATCCTCTACTGGGTTTTCACCATTTGAACTGTTGTATGGACGTGAGGTAAGAGGCCCTCTTTCTCTACTCTGAGAGATATGGGAGGGGGACGAGAGAACGAATGACCCTGGAAACATAGTGTCTTATGTGATACAGATGCGAGAACGCTTAGATAAAATGACAGCGCTGGCCCAATCTCACCTGGCACCAAGCTCAAATCCACCAGAAAACTTGGTATGATAAATCTGCCCATGAGCGAAGTTTCGAACCTGGTCAAAAGGTGTTGGTGATGTTGCCAAGCAGTGAAAGCAAACTGTTGGCAAAATGGCAAGGCCTCTTTGAAGTTAAAAGGAAACTTGGGCCGACAACCTACGAGATTGCACTGTCGGGCCAGGGCTGCCCTACACGAATGCTCCACATCAACCTCCTTAAGCGGTGGGTTTCTCGAACAGAAGGCATCACAAAGAGCTTGATGATTAGGAAGGTGGATGAAGAAGAGGAGAGGGATGACCAATACTTGCCCCAGCCTGTTCTGGGCGACCTTAAATCACCTACCATTGCAGCGTCAGCTTGAGGTGAGGGCTCTTTGTTCCCCAGAAGTTTTCTCAGAATATCCTGGGTTTACCACTCTAATAGAACATGATATTGTGTTGAAACCTGATGCTACCGTAAGAAGAATGAATTACCGGGTTCCCGAGCGGCTCCAAGAGTTGCTAAAGGAGGAAGTTGACTTGATGTTGCAGCAAGGCATCATAGAGACATCTAAGAGTGAATGGTGCCATCCTGTTGTCCTTGTCCCAAAAAAGGATCACACAATCAGATTTTGCATTGACTTCTGTTACCTCAACTCTGTAACAAAGTTTGATGCCTATCCAACTCCTCGGATAGATGACCTCACTGATCGCTTGGGTCACTGCAAGTTTTTGACAACACTTGACCTTTCAAAAGGGTATTGGCAAATCCCATTGACCTTGCGGTCTCGAGAGCTGACCACATTCAAAACCCCTTGGGGGTTATTTCATTTTCGAGTTCTTCCCTTTGGACTACATGGGGCATCTGCCACTTTCCAAAGACTCATGGACCATGTACTGCAAGGTCTAACTTTTGTGGCTGCTTATCTAGATGATATTGTAATTTACAGTGACTCATGGGAGGAACACCTGCAACATCTTCAGGAAGTATTCAGAAAACTGGTTTAACTGTTAATCCACGAAAGTGTGCAATTGCAAAGACTGAGACTGAGTACCTAGGATTTACCATTGGTGGTGGAGTAATTAAACCACAGGTGAGCAAAGTCCAGGCGATTGAAGAGTGTCCTTTGCCTCGGACTCGAAAGGAACTGCGCTCATTTTGGGGTATGGCTGGGTTCTACAGCAAGTTTATCCCCCATTTCTCAGGCAGGGCTGCACTTCTGACCGATATGGTGGGTTCCAGATCCCCAAACCAAATTCAGTGGTCAAGGGAAGCAGAAGTGGCCTTTCAAGACATCCGAACTGCCTTAAGTAAGAATTCACTGTTGCATAACCCTGATTTTAATCAACCGTTCACCCTCCAGACAGATGCTTCTGACCGGGGCCTGGGAGCAGTATTACTACAAGGTTCTCCTGGTGCCCGGCAACCCATTGTCTTTCTTAGCTGCAAGCTCTTTCCCAGGGAGGTTCGTTATTCCATTGTGGAAAAAGAATGTTTGGCTGTGAAGTGGGCTTTAGACTCTCTGAGATACTATCTCTTGGGAAGAGAATTCACCCTAGAGACGGATCACAAGGCTTTGCAGTGGCTTCAAAGGATGAAGGAAACCAACAGCCGAATAACCCGTTGGTATCTGGCCATGCAGCCTTTCCGCTTCACAATCCAACATGTTCCTGGTAAAGAGAATTTGACTGCGGACTATCTTTCCCGGTGTGTTGGTGACATTCCCAAAGAGGGGGAGTGTGTGATGGCCCACCATCGGCCACACATTGAGGGGTAATGTATAAGCATCTACATAAACGTGTGCACAGATCCATTCACTTCTCATTTATTCTTTAGTATTTTGTTTAGTTAATTACTTTGGTATTTATATTAAACACACACACACACCAGTAATTTCATTTACATGTTTATTTATTTTGCATCATATCAGGGTGCATCATATCAGGGTGGAGTGCACACATCCTAGTTTATGTTGTACTTTTCATATGTTGAGTTAATATTATTTTTCTTTGAGTTTAAGTTCTTTGAGTTTAAGTTACCATTGAGGGGTGAATGGCTGCAGGTGCTGCGTTGTGCTCGTGGAGCTCTCCTTGCGGTCCGGCATGCCGCAACGACCACAACTATGGTTCCACCGGCCGTACCAACAAGTAGACTAACTGTGGGGGGGATTTGGTTGTCTGCTAGTGTATGTTTGTGTATATCTTGATTACATATATGGGTTTCATTCTTTCTTTTTATAATTGTTTTGTTTTTCCTAATATCTATTTAATTTAAATTAATTATTGAACTACCCAATGTTTGTTAGTTTGGTTGTTTTTAGTTTTGCTATTTTTGTGGTTCCCCATGTGTTTACAATGGACTGGTCCATCCCTTTAAATGTTCCCCATTGTCTTGTCTGAGAGGGTAGTTTTTTTTTTTGGCTCGTTTGGGTTAAGGTTTTCCCCGTAGTTTTTTTTGGATTCAGTTAAGTTCTTCTAAGTTAGTTTGAATTTAACTTTGATTCTTTTGACCGTTTTCTTTTGATCAGTTTATTTGGTTAGAACTGTATATATTGTTTTTTTAGCTAACGTAGACTTTTTGGTTTATTAAAATAATTTGGGTCAAAGTTTGGGTTTCTACGTCTCCTCATTCTTTTTGGGCTGCAAAGGCCGTCACACACACACACACACAAATACATGGCGCTTGCGCGCACAAACGGAACCACTTGTCTGTTGGGATTTATTTTAACTTTTTTTTAAAGGTAAAGTGCAGGTTAATTTGTTTTATTTTTATTTTATATATTTTATTAATTATTTTTCTGTATTCATTTTTTTGGGCTGTAGAACGAATTATTTGAGTTTTCATTATTTCTTATGGGAAGATTTGGTTTACGAGTGATTTGGAATACGAGCCCACTTCTAGAATGAATTATGCTCGTAATCCAAGGTTCCACTGTGTTTCTTAAATACTGTATATTTTTTAATATTAGCCATTTTGACATTTTGTCTTTGCTGATCTTTTACTTATTGGATCTTGTGCTACTCCTGTTCTCTGTATCAGAGAGTTGAGATACAGACAGTGTACCATGTGAAGCTGCATGTGGCTGTAGACCGCATCCCGGAGAGGTTCATAAGCTCCAACGTGCTCTACTTCCTGAGGAACACCAATGGTCAGTGATGATAATAATAATAATAATAATAATAATAATAATAATAATAATAATAAAACACTCAACATTTGGTTTGAAGATAAAAACAAGTAGTAATGAAGTTTGTGTGTTTCAGAGATAATCCCTGAGCTAATGGATATAAATGAGGCAAATGAGTTGATGCCCCAGCTGCTGGAGATCGGCATGCTGAACCGTCATCAACTCCTGACGTTCACAGATGTCTTTCAGCAGGTGAGTGACCCGATAAAATGAAAAAGCAAACCAAAGATCTTTTTTTTGGGCTTTATGCAGTCAGGGGCCTTGGGCAGTCAGGGACTTTGGGCACTGAGGTGCTTTAAACAGTGAGGGACTTTAGGCAGAATGGGGCTTTCGTTAGTTTCGTTAGCACTGGGCTGTCAGGGCAGACAGTCTGGGGTTTTAGTCGTGGAGGGGCTTTAGGTATTAAGAGGATTTTGGGATATCGGGTTCTAGGCAGCAATGGACTTTAGGCAGCATTGGGCTTTGGGTAGTAATGCGCTTTGGGCTTCTTGAGGTTCTAGGCAGTAAGGGGCTTAGGGTAATCAGGAGCTTTGGGTAGTCAGGAGCTTTGGGCAGTCAGGGGCTTTGGGCAGTCACTTTTCAGTTTTATTGCACGTTTTGATTTTGCTTTGATTGACAGGTGTACATGCCGCTGCTGTCAGTGGACCAGACAAAGCTCACAAGTGAAGGCCATCAGCAGGAGGTGCTGAGCTCTGATGTCAGTGATGCAGGAGCTGAGAAGGAGACTGAAGTTCAGGTGCAACCAACTGAACCCACCGGCACAGCTCCAACCCGAGACGAGCTCCTAAGCCAGTCTCATAAGTACCAGGACCTTGTAGACAAAACCCAGCAGCAGCTACAGAGTAAGTTTAACAAAACTCCATCAACTCAGTTACAGTCCTGAGAGTAATTATATACAGTAATTATGGACATTTTTATTGTGTTTTGTTTAATTCTCAGCCGCAGATACAAATACTCTATACATCCCTGAGCTGGACCTGGACCAGGATGTGAAGACCCTGCTGTCCAGTTGGCATGTGGCAGAAAAGCTTGAGCAGTGTGTCATGAACTGGCAAACCCAGCTCACTGTCTTCCTCGGGGAGCAGAAAGAGAAGCAACCACATGTTTGTCCTCTGCTTGGTTCTTCTTTCATTCTCTTTTCAAATTTCCTTCAGAAACTCTAATTTACTGCTGATGTTTGTGTCTGGTCCCACAGTCCCCTGGTCCGCTGGCAGAATTGGAGCTTTGGCGTGAACGTGTGGATGCACTGAGTGGTCTGTGCGAACAGCTCAAACTCCCAATGACAAAGGCAATTCTAAAGTTAATGGATCAAGCCAACCTGGTGCCCCTGCCACACCTACTTGAGACTATAACAAAACTGAACAATTTCCACAAGGAGGCCAAAGAGAATGTGTGCTTCCTCAGTACTGTGGAGAGGTACTTTAAGGTGAGTCAGAATGTCTGATGAAGGAGTGTTGCAGCAGAGGTTTCTATTCAAGGAGAACATCTGCATCACGGTTAAAATAAGTTGCCTATGTTGGCTTGAAAGTGTTGAATTTGTGAAATTCTGAGATAAAAAAAAAGGCCCTAGAAAAGTTTCAAAAAGTATTTTCTAGCACAGCCTTAATGTTTTTAAATGTACTGTAGCAGCAACAGTAGTCACAGTGGGAAGATTAGGTTTGCTCCAAAAGTAGGATTGGATTAATTACCTTTATGATAATTGATACGGTAACTGGTTTCTGGGTGTTCAATTCTCCTGCATTAACCGTGTGTTATGTGTCTCACGTTAATTGTGTTAATATTTCACACCAGCTTCTGGCCACGTCGGTGGACTTGAACACAATCTATTACAACATTGCGCTGCTGATGAGGGGGTTGAAGATGATATGGATCATGTCCAGCTACTACAACACTGACGAGCGCATGACGGCCCTGATGGACCGCATCGTCTGGCAGCTATATGAGCGTGTCTCTCATATCGTAAACATCCACACGCTTTTCAAGTAAGTTGGCACGAAGAAGCTTAAGCACTAGTTAATAATAATGATAAACACAAGTTATGGATGGTGCAAATATGCCTAGTGGATGAAGCAGTACGATCAAGACAGATTTATTTTTTGTATTCTGGTATTTACAGTACATGCATGGGATTTTTATTTTATTCTATTTCTTTAAAAAAAAAAAAGTACTTCATGTCCTGTTCCTGTAGAGATGACCGTGATGCGGCCAAGAACAAAGTTGTAGCTGCCAAAAAAGTTCTAGAGCACTGGAAGTCCACCTACTTTGCTGTTCGAGAAGCTATCGAAAAATCCGACAGGGAATCACGCTGGGAGTTTGACCGCCAAAGGCTCTTTGAGAAGACCGACTACATGGCTTCAGTCTGTCAGGACTTGTACGACCTCCTGCAGGTTAGATCAGCTTGGAATAAACATTAATTAAACTGTTCCATTCTAAAAACAACAATTCATCGCTACCCAATAAGACTTTGGAAAACCACCAGTTCAGCATCGAACAAACTGCAAATTCAAGCTGTTTATCGAATGCACATGAAAATTTTTTTGGTCAAAACATGTAAATTAATTTCCTTTCTTGACCTTGGAGTGTTAATCTTCTGGACCGACAGACCCTGGAGGACTTTCCTAAAATCTTCGGCTCTGAGATGAAGGAAGTAACAGGCCAGCCTGAGCGTGTTGACGACGTGATGCGGAGGGTCGACAGCCTGGTGGTGCCCATCGAGGAGCTGGACTTTGGCCCTTTCGACATTCACAAGAAGGAAGATTGGAAAAAGGTCATCGAGAACTTCCAGAGGAGCGTTCAGGTAAGGTCACGATTTGTCGCTCCATATGAACGGATCCTCCTGTTTTGTTTTTGCGCACGTCACCCTGTTGCCTCTTTGCTGTTCCAGGCTATTGAAGGTGAAGCCATTCTCTTCATCGACCAGGCCTTCAAGAACCTGCGCTCGGCCTCTGTGGCCTTCGACATGCTGATGAATTTTAAGCATGTCCGCTCCAGAGAAGCGCTCAACAACCAGTTAATGATGAAGTTCAGCGACATTCTGACCCAGTACTGCAGAGAGGTGTGAAAACATCTGACACATCTGGCTTTAAAGGCAACAAATACGTCACATACGTATATCACACATATAAATACACTCGGCAAAAACATGGTATTGTTTTTTTTTTCGTAAATAGGCATACACATTTATATTTCTATCAGATAAAAAGCACATTCGCTAAATACAATTTCATACCATTATATGTTTTAGCGTCTGTAACTTTTATGATTCAAATCCTTCAATGATCTTAATTGGGATTCAGATGAAACTTGGCCAATTTAGATTTCACATGAAAAGACATTAAGCTGAAAATAGTTTATTAGTCTAAAAAGGAAAGTCCTTAAGATATCGCAACATGAATTTGACATGGTTACGGACACTACAGGTTTTTTGCTTTTTATGCTTTTTTACCAAAACAAAATAACTTAAGCAACAATTTTTACAGATCATGTGCTTCTAGAAGTTTACACCAGTTTTTTAATTATTATTGTTTGAAGTGAGACAGTATAACGCTGAAAAATCATCATTTTTTGGGGCATATATAAATTCAGCTCTCCAAAACAGCTGAAGTTAGCAACTTGAATTTTTTAGGGAAACAAGATCGGTCACTTAATTGTCATTCCGATGAAACTTGGCCAATTTCGATTTCACATGAAAAGACATTAAGCTGAAAAAGTGTATTATTCTAAAATGCTAAATTTGACAGGAATTTCACATGGTTACGGAGACTACTTTAAAAAAAAAAACTTTTTTTTTTTTATTGAAGGAACTGGACAGTACAATTGAAAAACAAGGTCATATACACTGACTTGCCTTCTTTTTTCTTTTTTTTTTAATTAATTTTTTTATTGGTTTTTCAACAACAGAGCAAGTCAGAATATAATTACAAGCATTCAGAAATAATAATAATATAAAAAAAAGACATTACATTGTATTCTTTATAATTAAAAGTGACTTGTGCTCCCTTCCCTGTTTTCCCTAAAAAAAGAAAAGAAAAAATATATATATAAAAATAAATAATAAAAAATAAAATAAAAAATAAACCAACAACAAACAAAAAAAGATAACTAAAATAAATAAATTCAATAAAATAAAAAAGAAATTGGGAGGGGGGGGGGTTTCATTGATTTATATCAGATGGATATAACACTTTATTACTTTCAAAGAAATCTATAAAACATTTCCAGATCTTCTGAAATTTATACACTTTGTTTTTCATTGCCAGTCTTATTTTCTCTAATTGCAAGTATTGCATGACTCCTCTTAACCAAGCAAAGTGAGTTGGGGGTTTCTTCTGTTTCCAATTCAGCAGAATCAATCGTCTTGCCAGAAGTAGAACAAATACGATCATAGAGTGTTGACTTGTTGTTATCATCAAACCCTCCTCTTTAATCCCAAAAAGCGCCAATATTGGATCCGGCGTGATGGGTCTTTCCATGATGTCTGACAGAGTTTGAAAGATTGAGCACCAGTATTCATATATCTTCGGACAATTCCAAAACATGTGCCCCACTGAGGCTTCCAGTTGACCGCATCTGTCACATGAAGAATCTACAGTTGGGAACATCTTAGAAAGTCTTTCTTTAGAAAGATGGAGTCTATGTAAAATTTTAAACTGAATAAGTCCATGTCTGGCACAGATTGAAGAGGAATGCACCAAATTTTGCGCTTGATCCCATTGCTCTGCTGAAATGGTTAAACCAAGGTCTTTCTGCCAAGCTTCTCGAATGTATTCCAGTGAGACATCACTTTCAAACTGGGAAAGTTTCATCACAATCGTAGATATTCCGCCTTTTATAGATGGGTTGTTCAAAAACAGTAAGTCCATTGGTAATTCTGGTGGTTCTTCGGGGAATGATGGAAAGTTTTTTAGGATAAAGTTGCGTATTTGCAAATATCTGAAAAACTGAGATTTTGGTAAGTCTGACTTCTGTTGTAGTTGCTGAAATGAAGAAAAGACCCTATTCACAAACAGATCTTTAAATGTACATATACCTTTTTCATACCAAGTAGCAAATGACGCGTCTAGGACAGAGGGAGGAAAAGAATGATTAGCAGTTAGAGGGGCTTTGATTGAGCCTGCATACCATTTATAGTGTTTTCTTACTTGTAACCAAATTTTTAAGGAATGTTTTACTACAGGATTGGAAATCTTAAATTTAGAAGAGGATAGTAAAGATGAATAAATTAGTCCAGGCCATGAAGAGGGGGAGCATGAATGATTTTCTATTTCTGACCAGTCGGTTAGCGAGCTATGTAGTGTAAATGAAAGGGCTCTTATATTACAAGACCAATAATATAACTGAAAATTTGGTAGGCCCATGCCTCCCATGGGTTTAGGCCTTTGCAAATAAACTTTTTTAATTCGTGGGGTCTTCTTGTTCCAAACAAACTGAAGTATGAGTTTATCAAGCTTTTTGAAAAATGCCTTATTAATAAAGAAAGGGATACACTGAAACAAAAATAAAAACTTTGGTAAAATGTTCATTTTTATGATATTAATACGACCTGCTAGTGTAATGGGTAATGTCTCCCATTTTTTTATATTTTCTTGGGTCTGATCATAGATTTTTAAAAAGTTTTCTTTAAATAAGGCTGAAAATTCTTTTGTTATATTGATCCCTAAATATTTAAATGTACTCAACACTTTAAAAGGGTGATCATAAGGCGCACAGGAGGCATTTCCTTGATTGATTTTAAACAATACACTTTTGTTAAGATTAATTTTGTATCCAGAAAATGCACTAAACTTCTCCAGAACTTCCATAATAATAGGTATCGATTTTGAAGGGTCAGTTATATATAGTAAGAGATCATCCGCGTAAAGTGACACTTTATGTTCTTTCTGTCCCCTTGTTATACCTTTATAACTATTATGAGCACGAAGAGCAATGGCCAAGGGTTCTATGGCAATAGCGAATAAAAGGGGGGAAAGAGGACATCCCTGCCTCGTGGAACGGTTAAGTGGGAAGTAATTAGAATTTATTCCATTCGTTTGTACTGAGGCTTGGGGATTTATATATAATAGCCGAATCATTGAGATAAATTTAGGGCCGAATCCAAATCTTGATAGGGTGGAGAAAAGATATTTCCACTCCACCCTATCAAAAGCCTTTTCTGCATCAAGTGAGATAAGTATTTCGGAGCACTTAGGATCTGGTGGTGGGGAATAAATGATATTGAATAATCTTCTAATGTTGAAAAAAATAAGTCTATCTTTAATAAAGCCCGTCTGATCAGTAGAAATTACTGAGGGGAGAATATTTTCGAGTCGTGTAGCTAATATCTTTGCAAATATTTTGTTATCTACATCTAAAAGGCTGATAGGTCTATAAGAATTTGGGTCCAGTGGATCCTTGTTTGGTTTTAATATTAAAGAGATATGTGCTTTATAAAATGTCGGTGGCAAATATCCAGTGTCAAGGGATTCATTAAACACTCCAAGTAGCAAAGGGGCCATATGTTCTGAAAATTTTTTATAAAATTCTGTCGTAAACCCATCAGGGCCCGGAGCTTTAGAGCTCTGCATACTATGAATCGCTTGTATAACTTCTTTTTGAGTTATAGGTTGTTCCAAAAAATCTTTGTTTTCTGTAGTAACAATTGGCATTTCCAAATCTTTAAAAAAGTTTCCAATCAAGGATTCATTGTCTATAGTCTCTGAGGTATATAATTTTTTGTAAAAGTCTCTAAAAGTGTCATTTATTTTTTGAGAGTCGTGTGTAACATCTCCTGACTCCATCCTGATCTCTGTAATCAATCATGATGCAGCTTCTTTTCTGATTTGCCGAGCTAGAATTTGTCCAGTTTTTTCTCCATGCTCAAAAAAGGTAGCTTTAGTTCTCTTTAAGTTATTAATTGTTTCTCCTGTGGAGAGTGTTTGAAACTCCGTTTGGAGAGATATTCGTTTCTTATATAATTCTGGCGAGGCGGAAATTGCATATTCACGATCAACTGAGGCTATTTCATCTATTAATTTCTTTCTTTGTTCTCTATTTTGTCTATTAGCGAAAGCCCCGTATGAAATAATACATCCCCTTATAAACGCTTTAAATGCTTCCCAGAGAGTGGATTTTGACACTTCAGCTGTATTATTTGTAGTTAAATACATTTGCATGCTATCATTAATTCGCTCAATGAAGGTTTTATCCGTCATTAAATTATTATTCAGTCTCCATGTTCGTGCACTTGATTTATTTTCGAAAGATAGATGAAGAACCACTGGGCTATGGTCTGATAGAACTATAGGCTCGTAATCACAATACTTTATTTTTGATACTAGTTTAAAGTCTATCATAAAAAAATCAATCCTAGAGTAAGAGTGATGTACTGCTGAAAAAAATGAATATTTACGTTGATTTGGGAATTTAAACCTCCACGGGTCTACAACTCTGTAAGTTTTGGAAAAAGAATTAAGTTTCTTAGCTGATTTAGATAATGGTATTTGCCTTTTTGATGACCTGTCTAGAGATGTGTTACAAACAAAGTTAAAATCTCCTCCCATTATTAATTTGTGTGTGTTTAAATTGGGCAATTTGTTCAGAACCGCAGAAATAAATTGTTCGTCATCCACATTAGGTGCGTATATACTAGCTAAAATAACTGATGAATTATATAATTTCCCCTGCACTATCACATATCGTCCTTTGACATCTGAAATGACTTTATCAGAAATAAAGGAGAGGTTTTTTCTAACTAATATAGCTGCTCCTCTCGATTTGAGATTAAAGTTAGAATGAAATACATGCTCCACCCATCTTCCTCGAAGTCTAAGTCTATCCTTGTTTTTCAAATGAGTCTCCTGTAGGAATACAATATCGGCATTCAATTTTTTAAGGTAGGATAAAATATTACCACGTTTAACCAGCTCATTAAGACCTTTACAGTTCCATGAGACAAATTTAACAGAATCATGAATACTCTGAATATTATTTAAGTTTCTCGTCATAGTTAAAGTTTAAACATCTGATATCAATTTTAAAAAAAAGGAAAAAAGGAAAAAAGAAAAGAAACCCCCAGGGAGAAACAAAGCAGAACAAGCAAACAAACGAAAAAACAACCCTCCCATTCTTTTCCCAACTATAGAACAACAACAACAACAACAAAAAAAAAAAACACACAGCCCAGTACACTTTCAACGAACAAGGGCACTTGACTTACCACTAAGCTCCTACTAAACAGGATTCTGTTCCTTAGTCTATCTTGTTATTTTAATTATTTTAATTTTTACATTATTTATGGGTTAACCATACACCAGTGCAAACAGGAAGATAGAGAGAGAGAGAGAGAAAATGACAAATAAATTAATTGTAAGTTCAGTAGATTAATTAAACCTTTTCTTTGTCGACATTGGGAAGTATCTTTTCTTTCACATATTTTTCAGCCTCTTGCAGATTATCAAATGTGAGCCTGGAGCCGTTTATGGTGATCGCTAACTTGGCGGGGTAGAACAAACTATAACTCACTCCGGCGTCTCGTAGTTTGGCCTTCACGGGGTTGTATGCTGCACGTAGTTTGCTGACTTCTGGGCTCATGTCAGGGAAGATGTGCAGTGGTGTTCCCTTGTAGCTCAGTCGGCCTTTGCTTCTAGACAAGTTAAGCACCTTTTCCTTATCTGAGCAGTAATGAAAGCGAGCTATTATTGCTCGCGGTCTGTCTCCCGGTTTCGGCTTTGGCGCTAGAGATCTATGCGCTCGGTCAATGATCACAGGAGACCCACCCAGGCTTTCGATTCCAAATAACTCCGTTAAGAGCTCCGTGATGAACCGAGAGGGGTTACCTGCTTCAGCCCCTTCACTGATTCCAATAAACCTCAAATTTTGCCGTCGGCTGCGATTCTCCAAATCGGCGCATTTCTCGTGCAGCTTTTTGCATTCTTTTTTCAGCATCTCTTGCGAATTCTCTAATACAGCTACCCGATCCATCGTATCGCTTAATGACTTCTCAATCTCTGTACAGTTGTGTTTAAAGTTCACGTGTTCTTTATGCAGATTCGATATTTCAGCGAAAAGTTCTTCCCGAAGTCGTTTGATATCTGCTTTCGTTTCCTCCCGGTCTTTCTTAATTTCTTCTTGTAGGTTTTCAATTTGAGTCTGAATATCACCTGTAACTGCTTTTCGGTGTGCTTGAAGCTCTGTTCGGAGAGTTTTAAGAGAGATAGTTGAACTTAACTCTTGCGCCTGATCCGCCATTTCTTCTCCGCCACCCTCCACAGATGTGGCTTGTGGCGTTTTCTGCACTAGTTTTTTGATTGAACTTTGTTTCATCTCGAACAAGTCTTTCAAAGTAGTCTAACGGTTAACCTTACTTTAAGTCTTTGCAGAGATATGTCCTGTCTAAGTATATATCAATATTAAATAATCAGAGGAGCTCCCTTTCTGCTGTCTACTCCATGCGGGCGGAAGTCCTGCCTTCTTTTTTCTAAATAAAAAAAGAAATAAGAAAGAATAAGAAAGAACCCCCCCCCCCCCACACACACACACACCCTATTCAACACATGTACATACATATATACATACACCTACATATATACATATATATCCATATACATATAACATTGCGCTGTAACAAAAGTAATTTATCACAGTTATATCACAACACTTTAGACATAAGCCTTTCTTGTCAAAAAGGTCAAAAGAAACAGAATGATTAATCAGCCAAGCTGTTTAAAAGAGCTACAACATCACAGAAAAAAAAGAAACAATAATAATAATAATAAGGAAAAGGGAAAAAGAAACATGGTCTGTATGCATAAATACAAAACAAGTGATCACATGCCAAATTAATTGTAAGGTAATTCTCTTAGATCCCTGAAGTATGTCAAAATGGGCTTCAATTTTAAGTAAAACTTATATCCTGAGCCCTTCAAAGTAAATTTTACTTTATCAAGTTTTAAAAACATCATCACGTCTTCTAGCCAGCATGTTGCTGACGGAGGGGTAGAGGATTTCCAGCACAATAAATTTCTCCTACGAGCAAGGAGAGAAGTAAAAGCAATTATGTCTCTCTGACTAGTAGTCAAAGAGACATTTGTCTGGTGTTCCAAAATTGCTACTAAAGGGCTGGGCCTCAACTTAACCCCCAGAGCATCACTGAGAGTCCTAAAGATCAAAGCCCAGTACTTATTGAGACCAGGGCAAGACCAAAACATGTGTGCCAGGTTGGCTGGAGAATGAGAACATCGATCGCAAGAAGCGTCCAACCCAGGATATATTCCAGCAAGTCTTGTTTACTTAGATGGACCCTATGCAAAACTTTAAATTGTATAAGCCCTAATCTATCTGAGGGTGATAATGAGTGGATCCTTTTAATTGCCACCTTCCAAAATGATTCAGATAGCTCAATGCCAAGTTCAGCTTCCCATCTAGATTTTATTTTAAGCAGGTTGTAATTTTCAAAAGACATTAAATTGGAATACAATATGGAAATCAGTCCTTTGGTACTAAAATTGAGCGTTAGTTTATCTAGGACTGAGGGAAGAGGAATATCAGGAAAGGAAGGAAAATTATCTTTAACAAAGTGACGAATTTGAAGATATTTAAAGAGGTGCGTGTTTGGGAAGTCATAAGTTCTGCAAAGTTCTTCAAAACTACTAAATAAACCATTATTATACAAGTCTTTAAAACATGTTAGACCACTGATTGCCCACTGTCCAAATGATGAGTCAAATGTAGAGGGGAAAAATAAATTATTTTTATATATAGGGCCCAGAATTGATGCTGATGTCAACTTGTAGTGATAGCGAAACTGGTTAAAGATCCTGAGAGATAAAAGCACTACGGGATTGGACGTAATACGAGAAGCTTTGAAGCGTAAAGAAGACTATACTAGAGCCTTGAGAGATGAAGAGCGACATGAATGTGATTCAATTAAACACCAAGGCTGCAAGGCTAAATTGTTAATGGGAAAGCATTCACTTTTATGAAGATTTAATTTATAACCTGAAAAAGTTCCGAAATTATTCAGTATTGATATAATAGCAGGACAGCTAGTTATGGGATCACTGACATAAAGCAAAAGGTCATCTGCGTATAGAGACAGACGATGTTCAACATCCCCCTTAATTATTCCTCGAAACAACGTACTGTAGTTAATTTCAGTGCTACTGATAAAGGTTCAATTGCGAAGAGAAGAGGGGATAATGAGCATCCTTGACGCGTACCTCTTGTTAGTGGAAAGTAATCAGACCGAGAATAATTGGTTTGAATTAATGCTAAAGGTGAATGATAGAGAAGTTTAACCCAGGATATAAAGGTCTCGCCAAAACCAAACTTCTTCAATGCTTCAAACAGGTATGGCCATTCAACGCGGTCGAAAGCCTTCTCTGCATCCAAAGAATACATTATATTGGCTAGTTTGCGTATAATAGAAGAAGAGTGACGATTCCTAATGAATCCTGTTTGATCGTCTGAAATTATTGTAGGGAGGACCCGTTCTAAACGGAGGGCCAACACCTTAGCTAGAATTTTGTATCAGCATTTATAAGAGAAATAGGACGATATGATCCACATTGAGTAGGGTCCTTGTTTTGTTTTTTTTAAAAGAAGTAAAATAGATGCTTGTGAGAAAGTTGGTGACAAGGATCCAGATTCCAGACACTCTTTAAACACTTCAATCAGGACTGGAAAAAGTCTTTCCTTGAATTTCTTGTAAAATTCAATAGGGTAGCCATCAGGGCCTGAAGATCTACCACTTTTCATTGCCATGATGGCACTGCTGATCTCTCCCTGCTCGAGATCACTCTCCAAATCATCCACCTCCTCAGATTGTAAAGTTGGAGTATCTAGATTGTCAAAAAACATTTTCATGCCAATTGTATCTGAAGGAAATTCTGAAGAGTAAAGCTCAGTATACAATGTGGTGAAAATATTGTTAATTTCCTTTGGATTACTTGTTAAGGTTTGTGTAGAGTCTCTTATTTGTGGGATGATACGAGAGGCAGCTTGACGTTTCAGCTGGTGAGCCAAAAGCCGACTAGATTTTTCCCCGTACTCATAGAAGAAACTGTGTGTCCTAAATATTAATTGTTCTGCATGTGTAGTAGTTAAGAGGTTATATTTAGTCTGTAATTCGACCCTTTTTTTTTATATAATTCAGTTGTTGGTGTTTGTGAGTATAATTTGTCCAAGTCTAGAATGGATTGTGACAGTGCTTGCAATTCCATTTTATGCTCCTTTTTTGCATAAGAAGAGTAGGATATTATCTGTCCCCTTGTATAAACCTTTAGAGTTTCCCAAAATAATGAGTAGGACGCTGAGTCTGTTTTATTAGTCTCAAGGAAAGTATCTATGCTGGTCAAGATAAAGTCGCAAAATTTTTTGTTGGATAACTGAAATGGATTGAGTTTCCACTGTGGTCGTTCCCTGATATTTAAAGGAAAGTGTACTGTAAGTCTAGCACAACGGATGCATGGTCTGATATAACTATAGCTGAATAGTCAATTTGCTTAACCATTGAAATAAGTAAGCTATCTATGAAAAAATTATCTAATCTAGAAAAAGCATGGTGAACATGAGAGAGAAAAAGAGAACTGCTTAGCTGAAGGGTTGGCAAACCTCCATGGGTCCACACAGCCATTTTGCTTCATGAAAGTAGAGAAAGCCTTAGCCATATCTGAAGAGCCGCTGCTTATGGTAGATCTGTCAAGCAAGGGGTCAATGACACAGTTCAAGTCTCCCGAAAATATCAGATGGTGAGTGTTAAGCTTGGGAATTAATGACAAAAGGTTGTTTGCAACTTGGACATCATCCGAGTTGGGTGCATACACATTTACTAGAAGAACTGGTGTTTGAAAAAGAGAACCAGAAAATATAACAAAACGGCCATTCACTGAGAATACACTGAGAATACAGTGTAAACTGTATTCTCTTGTTAACTAATATTGCCACCTCCCTGGATCTGCTATTAAATTTGGAATGGAAAATGTGACCGACCCATGATTTACAGATTCTATTGTGATCTTCCAATCTGAGATGTGTTTCTTGAAGAAATACTATATCTGGTTTAATATGTTTAAGATGGGAAAAAACTTCTGGCTCTTTTAACAGGGCCATTTAGCCCCCTAATATTCCATGACAAAAACTTTACAGGATGGCCTCTATCGTCATTACCACCCATGTCAACTGTGAAATGTAATATTCAAGCATAAGCAGGGCATAAAATCTAAAATAGAAAGTCAAGAGAATTTTTTTTTTTTTTTAAATAAACAAGTTGTGACCATAAACTGTAAATGATGGGATTCAACAACAGGCAGCACAATATAGTAGTAGGGATGTAAAATGCAAACCCTCCCTCCTAACCCCAAACCAAACATGGATAACCCCACACACACAAAAAAAACATAAATCCTAGATCTAATTCTCCAACAGAGGATGATCGCAGATGTAACCAAAACAAAAACCTTCTAAGTACAGCAAAGTAACAAAGACTAAACACCCACACAGTCTAGCGGTAAGGCTACCCTCCTGCAAAAATTAAGAACGGAATTTCACCTTTTGTTAAATTTATCCGGCTGATAAGCTCAGATTAGAAAGAAGAAGAAAAAATATATATATGTCAAAGTCGAGTCTTAGTTCATTTAAAGTGAACAACAGAAATTATATCCTTAAGGATAAAGTTATGCATTTCACCTCAATCTTCACCCCAATGAGAGAAGTAAAAATCGCTGGCTTCTTCTGGTGTGTTAAAGCTGAACGTTTTCAGGAGAGCGAATCTGACTCCTTTCCCGTAGAGCCGCGATTTCACACCTTTAAATGCCGCTCGCTTTTTACCCAGCTCGGCACTGAAGTCCTCATGAAAAAACACCCTGTGCCCACGAAAACACACACCCTTTTTCTGTCTGCCGAACTGAAAGATACGGTGCTTGTCTTGAAAAAAAATGCAAGTTCACCAAGAATACTCTTGGTTTGCTCTGACTGGCCTTGGCGTCGTCTTTCGGCTTGGGACCGATATGATGGGCTCGCGAAATAACGAGAGGTCTCTCAAAAAATTCCTTACCCAGTACTTCCTCAAAGAAGACTGACATGAATTTTACTGGGTCTGACCCCTCAAGCCTTTCGGGAATGCCCACGACCCTCATGTTAGACCTCCGTGAACGGTTCTCTAGATCATCTAGCTTCTCCTTCAGATACTCGTTTTCCTTCCTTAGCGCGTCCATAGAGGCCTCGACACTTATCATTTAGACCGTCCTCCACCTCGCGCAGACGTTGGTCGTGGTCTTCATAATATGATTTTACTTGTTCCAGCGTCGTGTTCACGGGTGTCAGAGCATCTGCTAGTTCAGTTTTTAAGATTGAGTGGACTACTTGCGCCATAGGAGCAATGAACGAAGCCTTTCGAGGTCGTCTGGTAGAGCGGGCGCATCCCTGGGGAGAGGCGCGGGGTCGTCGGATTTACTAGAGGCCTTGCCATCTCTTTCTCCAGTTTTATTTCTCAGTTGCATTCTAGACGCCATTTATGTAATTTATCTGCGTTCCAACTTTATTTAGAACATCAGCTAAATGAATTAAGGTAGTGTATTTTTGTTATAATCGGTGAAATAATTAAAATAGGTCAGGAGCCGAACCAGTTGCCACCTATTCACTCCATGCTTAAACCGGAAGTCGTCTTTTTAAAAAATTTTGCACAGAATTTCTTAATGCAAGTTAGAACTTTTACAGATCATATGCTTCTAGAAGCTTACACCAATTTTACTATCAAAATTCATAAAGAAATATGAATAATTAGCATTTTAAATGATTATTATTTGAAGCAAGACAGTATGATGCTAAAAATTGGGCACATATAAAATCATCTCTCCAAAATGGCCTAAGAAATTTTTTTATTTTTAGGGAAGCAAGATTGGTTGCTTCAATGTTGCGTAAACGTCAGAAGTAGCTTCTCTGGCACAAACATTGTCTGTATTACATTCTGTATCATATAAAATAAAAAAAAGTTCAACACCAATTCTGTGCTTTGGCCGAGTATAAACACAACAAAAGTGAGAAGGTTTGCTTTGGTAGAATTCCACAAAACAAACCTAGATAGAAGAAGCGATGCACACGATCCAATACTTCCTCCTTAGACTTCCTGTCTCAGATATTGGTTATACTTGTCGTAAGGTAAGAAGTTGAGCCATTATGATCCGAAGTTTTAAACTTGTTCTTACTGGTTTAACATTTTTAGGTGGACCTCATAAACACGATGTTTGTCGAGAACAAAGACAATCCGCCCCTGAATAAGGACCAGTCCCCCGTGACAGGGGCGATCTCCTGGGTTCACTTTCTGTTCCTCAAGATGAAACAGACCTTCCTACACTTCCAGAAGATGCCGGAGATGCTGGAGAGCGAACAGGGCATGGCTGTAAGCTGACCCCATGAACATGCTGTGTATTGTGTATCTGTTTGTACAATATTAATAAGTTTGCACCTTGTGCTGTGTGTGTGTGTGTGTGTGTGTGTGTGTGTGTGTGTGTGTGTGTGTGTGTGTGTGAGACAGGCAAAAGCTAAGTATCTGGAAGTGGGCCAGAGGATGCGAGACTATGAGATTGGTAAACACCAGTGCTGGAGCGAGGACATGATGCAGATGCTGGAGGAGCTCATGAAGAGAAAAGTCCTGCTCATGTTGGACGGCTCTGAGGAAATCACCGCAGACGGCATGCAGCCGGGGGTGCGAACCTCACACACCCACAAACTGGTCATCCAGTTCAAGTGCAGGAGATGAAGCGTGCTCTTCCTGCATGTCGATTGACGAGCAGGATTAAGTGCAGCGCCACCGTCTGACAGTTTGCTGCAACCACAATAGGACATGCTGAAATAGATAATACGGCCAAAACACAGTACTGGTGCTGATGTGATTTTTTTTTATAATAAAAACTTCCAAAGACGTTTATGCCACCTGGAAGTGACCAATCGCTTCCCTGGAAAAAAATTTCAGCCGTTTTGGAGAGATGATTTTATAAGTGCACCAAAAATTTTATGCTTCTACTGCCTCACTTCAAACTATAATCATTTAAAATCCAAATTATAAAATTATATTCCTTTATGAGTATTGATACTAAAAGTGCTGTAAGCTTCTAGAAGCATGACATGTAAAAATTTTGCTTAAATAGTTTCTTTTGGTAAAAGTTTAATAAGCAAAAATTCTGTAGTGTCCGTAACCAGGTCAAATTCATGTTGCAATATCTTAATGATTTTTCATTTTAGAATAATACACTTTTTTAGGTTTATGTCTTTTCATGTGAAAACTAAATTGGCCAAGTTTCATTTGAATGACGATTAAGATCATTGAAAGATTTGAATAAAAAAATTTGGTGATAAAAAGATTCAAATATAAATGTGTATGCATATTTAAGAAAAAAAACAAGCATGGATCGGGTATAAAAATTCTGTATAAAAATTCAAACCTTTTCCTCGAGGCGAGACACTTTTTAGCACCGTGTTTTGGCCGATCATTTTTGGCTGTAAAAATATGGCAGTGAAAAATCTGGAATGTCATTTGAGCACCATGTTAAATATATAAATCTGAAACGAATTAATAAATGAAAAATCATGCCTTTTAAAGTCTGTAACTTTAATTGGAAGTTCCTTGGTAAGCACACATGTCGCTGTTGTCAAACACAAACTGAACAGGAAATAAATGTTTATTTAGTCTGCACGTTGTTGAATAAATGGCGAGTTTGGCGCTGTGGTGTGACTGTACTTTGGTGTTTCAGGACCTGGACCAGACGAGGAGGGTGAGGTTCGTGGTGAACTTCGGCTGGGAGCTGGAGGTGCTCTTCACTGAGACACGGGTCTTTGAGCAGCACGGCTACACGATACCTGAACAGATCAGACGAGTGGTTATGCTCCAGGAGAAGCTCTTGAGGTCGGACAAAATGTGCTATAATTCTCTATTATGTCCTGCAGATTCACAGACGGAGTCCTCAGTGACGCGTGGAAGAGCAAATCATTTTGATTGTTTATTGATTTTTTTTATTTATTTTTAGCTCAAACATGGTGATGCAGTTTACATTATTTCATCTTAACAGACCATCTACATTTGTTTTTTAAATAATCTGCACCTCTGGAACAATTTAATTTAATTACAAATCTACAGTACAGTTGATGATACGTTATTTTCAGAATTGTAAGATTTTCGCCATTTTCTTTTTTCCTGGAGGAAGACATTTATCTGGCAGACACGTTTATCCAGAGCAAGTCACATTTTATATCTGGTTATACATCTGAGCAGTTGAGAGTTAAGGTTGGAACCTGGTACTGTGCGATCAGTAGTCCAATGCTGTAACCACTTTATCCACTTTTTCATGCTAATTATTTAACTTGGGTAGTGGCTCTAATTGTTAGATGCCCAATAATGTTTCCTGCTCTGTCCTTATATGTAATAATTCGTGATTTGTTTACAAGTCTCTATTACACTGAGCATGTTTTTCCCATAGACATCTAGACGAACTAAAGTGTTTGACAGAACACTACCAGTGTGAGATGGACCGCCTGAAGGACGCAGAGTTCATCCTGATGGCCCCGCTGTTACAGGAACTACAGACTGTGATGTCCTTTGGAGTTAAACGAGTAACCTTGACCTCTCTGGGTAACTACAGTCACATCATCGCCTCACCTCATGTACATTAATGTGATAAGGTGCATCACATGAAGCTAATCTTTAGCCTGTCTTTTCAATTCAGTCACAAGCCCCTTTGGCTTGAGTTTCTTCACAAGTTTACGCTTGGATCCAGTCTATGCGTCACAGTCATAAATGTTGTTGTAGATTCGATCTGAGCAAAAATGTGTTTGTAGCTACGGACAGCTGTTTTTTGTTTTATTTTTTATTTTTTTACACATCCTGCTGCAGGCTTACCAGACTTCATCATCAAAGCCAAAAGCGCCATCTCACATTTCGCGGCCCTGCTGAACCAAATTCAGGACGAAGAAAAGGACATCGAGGCCAGCCTTCAGGCCATCGAGTCAGTGAACCTGTTTAAATACCCAGTGCCAGAAAGTGCAGGTGAACTGCCAAGTAACGAGCTGCACACACTCTCACTCACGCTTAACCTTCACCTGATATGATCGAGGACATGGTTATGGTTAAAAGACTGAAGTATGTTTTCGCTTTAAAGGACCGAAAGAGTTCTGTGACATGGTGGAAAAACAACGAGCCAAAGATGTTCACCTGCTGACTAAGAGATACTCGGCCATCACACCTCTGCTCACCAAGATGGAGTGTCTGACCGTGCAAACCAGCAGCAACAAGGCTGAGCACATGGCCCAATACTACGCTTACTGGGAGCGCAGGGTGTTTGACTCTCTCACTAAGATGGTGCTGAGGTGAGTACTGAAAGGTAAATTTGTTATTGAAAAGATTAGATTTTTACATGCCGCTTGAATGGAGTGACATGAAAAAAATCAAAATCATGTCAGTTTTCATGTCAAGTAGCTTTAGAATTCAGAGTATTACAGGTTGTCTGTCCATCTGTCTATTGCATTGTTTTGTCTGGTCAGTGAACTACTGTAGCTCCTCGTTTACCTGGAGGGTTTTAGGGCTTAAGAAAGCGCTGAAAGTACAGATAGTCCCCGATTTATGAACATTCGAGTTACAATTTCCTCAGATACAAACGGACCGCAATCCTTTTTCCGGTTCAACCACAAAAGTAGCTCAGATACCAATAATAGATATCAATATATATAGTTATATACAATATTTTCTTATCGAAAGTCTGAAATGAGTCGGCCTTACCGGCAGCACGATGAGGGAAAATGTCTGTCCTGATGGTGAATAATTCTACTTTCGGAAAAAACCTCAACAAAACAGAGTTCACAGTCCAGTACAGTGGAAAACAGCTCTGAAGTCTGGGATTCCCCTTGCGATTTAGAGGTGCGGAGACATTGTTACATGAGACAGATTTTGTCAAGTGGATTTGTACACTTTACATTGTACACTTGTGTCGAAGGCATTGAAGACTTACTTTGTCAGACTTAAGAACAAATTGGACTTATGCACGTGCTCCCGGAACAGAACTCGTTCATAAGTCGGGGACAGACTGTATTTACAGTACATGTAGCTCCAGAGTAAACATTTTAGCACTGGTTCAGTCTGATGCGACTGAATTTTCTGTACTTGCTCTTCTTATGTCATGTTAATTTTTATTTCAATTCATAAAATTAAACCTCCTTTCCTTACTATTATTATTATTATTATTTTATGGTTAAAAAATGAAAATAATGGTTAGTATGATTATGAACCCAGACAGTTTCATAATATTAACATTGTTAATACTTTAACTTCTGTTGAAGTTTATTGCATGTGTTTTTAAAGTCAACCTGATGTTAAGATAAGATAAGATGAGATAAGATATACCTTTATTTGTCCCACAGTAGGGAAATTTCAAATGTTAATGATGTTGATTGTGTTCATAGAAAGTGGAATTTCCAAAGTGAAATTATGTATAAGGATAATAATAGTATTATTATTATTATTATTATTATTATTGTTGTTGTTGTTTTGTGTGTGTGTTTCCAGGAACCTACAGGAGTTTAACTCTGCGCTGCTGGGTTCGACCGCGCTGTTTGAGGTCGAGGCCATCTTCTCAGCTGCTCATATCGTGCTGCAGCCCAGCAAAAGTGAAGTGCACAAGCTGATCATGCAGTGTGTAAAGGACTGTGTGGAGAGCACCAAGGTGATCTCTCAGCTCTGTTCAGCTGTTTAATTATTAGTATTATTAGTATTATTATTATTATTATTATTTAGGGCTGTCAATATTAACGCATGATTTATCTAGACATTTTAACTTAATTCTATTTTTTTAACCCCAATTAATCATATGACCCTAATGGCCTCCCATATTAGCAGCACGGCTGTGTGTGAGTTAACGGCACGTTTAACAGAGATAGAAGTTTGGATAAAACCAAAGCTGTGTACTCGAGCCTCCTTCTAGGAGAACTATTTTTACAAGAACACATTAAATATAAGCTGTAGGAGTGGTGGCTCAGAGGCTCTAGGTTGTTGATTTTCGGATCTGACGATCCAGGTTTGATCTGATAGGTTGCCAGACCCCATACTAACCAGTCAATATCTCAGTGAGATATTATAAAACTTTCCTCTAACCAGTTTGTTGTGCATTTCTTTATTCCAACAAGTAAAATCTGAGTATTTTAAAATTGTGATTAATCGTGATCAGTCACAGACTATGACAGTGATTAACTAGATTGAAATTTTTAATCGATTCATCTTATTATGCACATAAATCCTTTAACTCTGAACCCTGCAGCATTTCGTCCGCTGGATGCACGGCACGTGTATCGAGTGTCCTCCGCAGACCGTGGACGGTAAGGAAGAGCCCATCGTCTTCAGCTTCTTCAGTGACGTGTCCCAGCTGACGGAAGTGGACGAGTGTGCCATGGCCATTTCACAGAGCACACAGCAGCTTCTCAGCGCCGTCGCCCACTACTTGCATCGCTGGATCTGTTACCAGCCTCTCTGGAAAAACGACGCGGCTACCGAGCTGGAGAACTTCGCTGCGAGGAAGCCGTCGTGCGTGGCGTATGAGGATAAGCTGCAGTACTATTTGCAGATTGTCCAGGATGTGGAACTGCAGCAACAGGTGAAGGACGTTCACATCATCAGGTTGAACCAGAGGCTGCTGAAGTGCACCATCCTGGAGATCACTCAGACCTGGGTCACTACGCTGGGCAAGCTCTTAAACGACTCGGCTCGGGAGGAGTTACACGCCTTGCGCATCGAGTTCCAGGTGAATGATTTAGCTTTGGTTATCACAGGCTACATCCTGTAACACCTGCTGTGGTTTAGTACAATAATGAGCAATTCAGGACGCTCCAAGAGCTTTCTAAGGAACTAGAAAACACTCAGTAAGTAAACGGTGTTGACTTTACCTGAATTAAACCTGATTAAGAGTGTTTCTTTCACTGCTGAACAGAAAATGTTTGAAAACCTGGAGAGAGCTCCTGACACACTGGAAAACCTGAAGTTCGTCCTCACCATCATCTCCAACATCCGGGACATGTCTCTGAGCGTGGAGATGAGAAACAGCGACATCCAGGAGAGATACAGGACCCTGGCCTTGTATAACTTAAAAGTGAGCCTCACTGATTCTCATCTAGAGATAACTGTTTGTTTAAAATAAAAAATATGCTGCATTGATCAGATTTATTTACCGCACAGGTTGCGGAGGACGAGCTGCAGCTGGTAGCGAACATCGAGACCCTGTGGAAAGATTTGTCCACTGAGGCCCAACGTGTGGATAGCTCCCTGGGCAAAGTCAAGAAGACCTTCACCAAAGTGAGAGCTCGGAAATTATACTGCATAGCCGGGGGCCAAAAGTTTTGAGAATGACACAAATATAAGTTTTCAGAATGTCTACTGCTTCAGTGTTTTTAGATCTTTGAGTCAGATGTTACTCTGGTCTACTGAAGTATAACAAGCATTTCATAAGTTTCAAAGACTTTAATAGACAATTCCATGACGTTTATAAGAGTCAGTATCTGCAGCGTTGATCCTTTTGACTCACAGTTTTGCCAAAGAACACGGCCATGAATACAGAACGGTACAAAAACATCTTTCACGAGCAACTTCTCACAACCATCCAAAAAACTAATCTGGTGACAAACAATACCAGCATGAAGTGATAACTAAGGGGAACAAAACAGTGAAACTTTGGCTCCATGGCCAGGAAAATCCCAGACCTTAATCCCATTGAGAACTTGTGGTCGATCCCAAGGAGGCGGCTGGACAAACACAAACACACACATTCTGACAAACTCCAAGCACTGATTATGTAAGAATGGGGTGCGCCATCAGTCAGGGTGTGTGTGGAACAGACGTTAATTGACAGCATGTCATTGGGGATGATTTAATTTTTTGTTTCATGTTATACATATAATACAGAAACACACATATGTGTGACAATTAAGCTACTTCTGATGTTTATGTAAGTAACACGGAAGTGATCATTATTGCTTCCATGAAAAAAAATTCAAGCCGTTTGGAGATGATTTTATATGAGCCCCAAAATGGCCTTTTTTCAGCATTACACTGTCTCACTTCAAACAATAACTATTTAAAATGCAATGACGACTGTTCACATTGCTTCTTGAGTATTGATACAAAAATTGCTGTAAGCTTCTAGGAGCATGTGACCTGTAAAAAAAAATACAGCTTAAATTAATCCTATAATTAAGGATTTCTTCATCCCCACAAACATCTGTAGTCTCCGTTCCCATGTCAAATACATGTTACAGTACCAATGTAGCCATCTAGTTTTTTCGAATAAGACAGTTTTTTAGGTTTATGTTCTTTCATGTAAAATCTAACGTGGACAAGTTTCATCTGAGTAACAATTAAGATCATTGAAAGGGTTGAAATCAAAAAGTTACAGACACTACAGACATAAAAGGGCATGAAACTGTATTTATTTAGCAAATGTTTTTTTTTTTTTTTTTTATCTGATAAAAATATAAATGTGTATGCATTTTTACAAAAAACAAAGCATGGATCAGGAGATAAGAAGCGTTTAAGAAGTATTATAAAAAGTGGTGTTTATATGATCCTGTATGAAATTTCACTTTTTCACCGAGGTGAGACACTTATTAGCACCGACACCGTGTTTTGACCGAGACGTCTTAAAAAAGAAGGTCAACACACTGCAAATATTGACTCTTTGCTTAATCTTAATGTAATTGTAAATAAAGGCCTTTGCACTTATGAAATGCTTATAATTATACTTCAGTATACCAGAGTAAAATCTGACATAGAGATCTAAAAACACTAAAGACTTTATAAAACCTGTATTTGTGTTATTCACAGAATAGAGTAAATATTGTACAGCACCGGTTATAGAGTTATAAGATTATTCATTCTAATCTATGAACTTCTATCCGTCAGCTCACCCTGAAACAGATAGAGGACTATAAACAGGAGCTGTCCGTCTTTGCCGAGAGTTTTGGCATGCACGGACCAGGAGCTGTAGGAGACAACATGGAGAAAGGTATTTCGTAGAGGTTTTTTTATTTATTTTTGTCTAAAACAGTGAGCAGAGTCAGTGCAGTGTAGTTAAGCACTAGAGATCTAGAGTTAAGCGCGTGTTCCAAAACACTCGTAAACCAAATCATCATTTCCCATAAGAAAAAATTCTAATTATTCGTTCCACAGCCCCAAAAAATAAATACAGAATTTTTTAAAAATTAAATCTATAAAATGAAAATAAAACAAATTAATCTGCACTTTACCTTTTAAAAAAAGTACAAATAAATCCCGACAGATAAGTGTTTCTGTTGGTGCGAGCAGGCGGCGTGTGTGTGTGTGTGTGTGTGTGTTGTGGAATTAGCCCCTTCCCTCGCCTCGTTTTACACAGTAACACTCCTCCTGCCTCTCCCCACCTCGCTTTTTAAGTTTCACAACACACACACACACACACACAAGCACACAACGGAAACACCGTTTTAACAGGAAAAAAAGAAATCTCTCTGAGACTGGCATGAGCGCATACTAACGGAATCACTTTTTAAGTTTCACACCAAACAGACAAACATAAACACAGCGGAAACACCGAAAAGGTGAGAGAGTGACGCTCGGTGTCAAAATAAGAGTCACATGCGTGATACATGATACTCGGCGCTCATAAACCATGTTACTCGCAATCCGAGGTTCCACTACATTACATTTGTAAAAACGATTTCTCCAAGTTAAATGTGCAATAATGCAAAAAACTTACAAAAATCTCGGTTCAGGTCGTCACTTCAGGAGAAAAGTCTTTACTTTTACCCAGTACTGTACGTCGACCAGAAACTTCTCCTGAATGTTTTTCTTTGTCTCATCTTTATTATCTATAAAATCTTTTTGAAACTAATATTAATCCTGCCTCTTCTCCTGCCTCTCCAGGCCTGGCTGTTATGAGTGCTTACGAGGCAGATCTGGCTAAGATAGACGCGGGCCGCCAGGAGCTGGTCAACGCTGAGAAACTGTTTGACCTTCCCATCACCTCGTACCCAGAACTGTTGAAAATACAGCAGGACATGAGGGGTCTGAGGCGAATCTATCAAATCTATCAGGAACAGAAGGTCAGTCAGTCCATCCTGTATACATGTCTGCACAGTCGTACTTTAGAAAACAGATCTTGTGCATGTTATTATTTTTTTTCAGGCTGCTAAGGCAAAGTGGTCTCAGACCCTGTGGGTTGACCTGGACATCCAGCTCCTTCAGGACGGCGTAGACGGTTTCATTAAGGACCTCAGGAAGCTGCCGAGAGACGCGAGAGCACTTTCGGTAGCCGTATTCCTGGACGGACATCTGAAAGAGTTCAAAGACTCTCTGCCACTGCTGGTGGACCTGAAGAACGAGGCTCTGAGAGAGAGGTTAGACCTGCAGAATATTCTGAGAAATGAAAGTACTTCTAGATCTAGATCTTAGTGTTGACTTTAATACCGTTCGTTTGTCTCAGACACTGGAACGAGCTGATGGCGCAAACAGAAACCAGCTTTGATTTGACCACGGGCACCTTCACGCTGGAGAAGATGTTCGCCATGGAGCTCCACAAACACGCCAACGTCATCAGAGAAATCGTCACCACAGCCGTCAAAGAGCTGAGCATAGAGAAGGTCTAGAAGCTTCCGACTCACCCAGCTCCTGTCTCCGATTCCGTCTGCGATCTGTGGATCTTAAAGATTGTGTTTTTTCTCCGTATTTGTTTTCTACAGGGTGTGAAGGATGTGGTGAGCACGTGGGAGAGCATGAAGTTCACCATGCAGCGGTACGTCAAAGGCATGCAGGAGCGAGGGTTCATCCTGGGTTCCGTCGACGAGATCCTGCAGAACCTGGACGATAACGCCATGAACCTGCAGAGCATGGCGGGGAGCCGCTTCGTCGGGCCGTTCCTGCCCGTCATCCAGGAGTGGGAGAAGAACCTGTCGCTCATCAGCGAGGTCATCGAGGTCAGGACACGCACTATATCCGTCTCTACAGTAGAAAACCTTTGCTCGACTGTTCCACTCTGTTTTTCTCACTGTTACTTTTACGGTACTTCTCAATCTTATTCATGTGAAAAGGAATTTTCCACATCATAAATTTTGCATAATTGCATAATAATTCATCATATTTGTCTCCTGTATTTCTTTTTTTTTATTTTTGTACAATTTTAGCATCTTTGCATCTTAACAAGTGAAATATTCTTGAATCTAGACAAAAATAAATTCTTAAAATAACTTTACAACAAAGAAATATAAAATCATTAATCTTATTTCTAGTCAAATATTGTAAAATTGCAAGTGTAGTATATTTTGATCTACTACTGTAACTATACTTACTACTAGTTTTTAGGAATTTATTTCTTGAAAGAAGCTAAGTTATCAGCCAAAACAAGGAAATTTTAATTTTTTGACTAGAAATAAGCTTAATTGTGTAATTCTTTGTTGAAAACTTATTTTAAGAAATTATAGTCAGGTTTGAATATTTCACATGCTAAGATAAAATTTTTACTGTGCAGATTTTATTTTTTGCTGAATTTTATATCTTATATGATGAATCATATTTCTGATTGTAAGTCCTTTTTGTAAATTTTAAATTGTAAACAGTTTTTCCATGTTTTCCAAATTTATTTAAGTTAGACACTGATGTATAATCTCACACTGTCTAGGTTTGGATAGTGGTCCAGAGGAAGTGGATGTACTTGGAGAGCATCTTTATCGGAGGTGACATTCGCTCTCAGCTGCCCGAGGAGGCCAGGAAATTTGACGATATTGACGGATTGTTTCAAAAGGTAAACAATTTTTAACTTTTATTTGTGTCGGGATTTTTTTTTATAAATATCTTGAATACACATTGATTCAGGCAGTATTCAGTGTAAAAGATGAGGAATTAATTAGACGAGTGTTTGTTATCAGATCATGTCAGATACGATGAAGGACCTGAGTATTAAGAAGTGCTGCCTGGTACCGAATCGCCTGTCGGACCTGCAGAACCTGAGCGAGGGTTTGGAGCGCTGCCAGAAGAGTCTGAACGACTACCTGGACTCCAAGCGGAACGCATTCCCCAGGTTTTTCTTCATCTCCGACGACGAGCTGCTCAGCATCCTGGGAAGCAGCGAGGAGACCTGCGTCCAGGAGCACATGATCAAGGTCGGGCAGAGCGTTTGGGGGTGGAGTTTTCAGGAACATCATCACATTACTGTAGTTTTGTGGGGGATGAATACGAGCCCTTGAAGTCTTGAATCTTGAATCACGATGGCGTGTGTTTGGTCATTTTGCGCTTTCAGTGAACGGTCAGCTGTAAATAAAGATTGTAAAGAAAAAGACAAATCACTCTCGTTTCATCCTGCAGATGTATGACAACATCGCCTCATTGCGCTTTGACACGGGGACAAGTGGCGGAGAGACGATGGTCGGCGCCATGGTGTCTGCAGAAGGAGAGGTGATGGAGTTCAGGCAGTCCATCCCAACTGAAGGACGAGTGGAGGAATGGATGACGACTGTTCTGCTGGAGATGAGGAGGACCAACAGGCTCATCACCAAGGAGGCCGTGTTCAACTACGAAAAGAACAAGTCAAGGTCACACTGACTATTTTATTTTGTAGAACCATGGTCTACAAGAGGTTACAGCATCACCAGGGAATCGAACTCACGACCTCCGGATGATAGGGCGAGCACTTTACCACTTTACGCCGAATGACAGTTTTAAAATACTCAAGTTTACTTGTATTCTAAACATGTAGTGTTGGAATAAAGAAATGCATGATGAACTAGTTAGAGAAAACAGATTATTCAGTTTTATAATATCTCAAAAATGATGTTAGTTCCGCCTCCTTTTGCAGCTATAACAGCTTTGATCGTTCTTCCAGAAGCACATTGGTGAGGTCAGACACTGATGTTGGACAAGGAGAACTGGATTGCAGTCTCGCCTCTAATTCATCCCAATGGTGTTCTATCGGGTTGAGGTGCGCAGTCATGTTGGAGCTGGTGTGGGTAGTTTTTCAGGAGTTGGGCTCACCCCTAACCACCCCCCCCCCCCCACACACACACACGTTCCAGTGAAAGGAACTCTTTATGCTTTAGCATACCAAGACATTTTGGACAATTTCATGCTCCTAACTTTTTAATAACAGTTTGAGGACGGAGCCTTCCTGTTCCAACAAGAACTTGACCAGACCTCAACCCGATAGAACACCTTAGGGATGAATCAGAGGAGACTGCAAGAAACGCCTTCTCGTCCAGCATCAGTGTCTGACCTCAGAAACGAGCTTCTAGAAGACTGGTCAAAAATTCCCATAAACACACTCCTAAATCTTGTGGAAAGCCTTCACAGAAGAGTTGACGTTGTTATAGCTGCAAAGGGGACGGGGCCAACATCATATTAAATCATCTGGATTACGAATTGGATGTTTCTCAAGTTCATATGCATGTGAAGGCAGGTGAGCCGATACTTTTGCCAATATAGTGCACAGTATATTAAAGTAACTTCTACAAGTAGAAATTGTACCTGTGCCATTAAAAAAAGTAGTTTTTTTACTACGCAAGTGTTGAACAACAGATAAGTCAAGCCACGTTTGGGGCGAACGTAAACCTCTGGTGTTGTTGCTCGTGCCTCAGGGTGGACTGGATGCTGGACTACCAGGGCATGGTCGTGCTGGCCGGAAACCAGGTGTGGTGGACGTGGGAGGTAGAGGACGTCTTCTTCAAGGTGCAGGCGGGAGACAAGCAGGCCCTCAAAAATTACGCCAAGAAGATGCACGGGCAGATCGACGACCTGGTCAAACGCATCACGCAGCCTTTATCGAGGAACGACCGCCGCAAACTCAACACCGTGCTCATCATAGACGTCCACGCCAGAGACATCGTGGATAGCTTCGTCAGGGACAGGTAGGACATCGTAGCAGCACTGAAATGTAGTAACGCAGATACGTGGTGAGAGATTTTTAACCTCTCCTGATCGACGGTGTCGTGGTCCTGCAGTATCACAGACGTGCGTGAGTTCGAGTGGGAGAGTCAGCTGAGATTTTACTGGCTCAAAGAAGCGGACGATCTGTTCGTCAATCAGTGTTCGGCTCAGTTCTCCTACGGGTACGAGTACATGGGTTTGAACGGCAGGCTGGTCATCACCCCCCTCACTGACCGCATCTACCTCACACTCACACAGGTGCACACATACACACACGCACACACAAAACAAAAAATAAATGAAGATGAAGTGAGTCTAACAAGTGACCGTGTCTTTAGGCGCTGTCCATGTACCTGGGCGGAGCACCAGCGGGACCTGCAGGTACAGGAAAAACCGAATCCACTAAAGACCTGGCCAAGGCTTTGGGTCTGCTCTGTGTGGTCACTAACTGCGGGGAGGGAATGGACTACATGGTAAGTTCCATACTTTTACACATTTTACACAGGCTTATTTTCTTTAGGAAAATTATAAAACAGAGTTTCTAATGTGTTTGTTTTTATTATTCTTTTACAAATAATAGTGATAAATGTAATTTATACGTCAGAGTTTGAAACAAGTCAACGAGAGCAGAATCGACTGTGCTTTTTAGGTTGGAGGGGCTTACACAGATAAGCCCCTCCCCTGTCAATAACAGTGACAATAGCTAATCATCACGTTGAAGAAGGCGGACAGTGTTTTACTCCAGGTGTATGTTTATGTTACAGCACACATACTCTCCCTAGATGTGGTGTGACAGGGAGAGAAAGATTGGAATTGACAAGACCAAATAAGGGAAAAATCACTTCATAGTGATATATCTGAAAGTTTTAAGAAGATGATGAGCTACATGCTAGCTTTTTCTCTCTAGGCAGTTGGGAAGATCTTCTCCGGCTTGGCTCAGTGTGGAGCCTGGGGCTGCTTCGACGAGTTCAACCGCATCGAAGCTTCTGTGCTGTCTGTCATCTCCTCCCAGATCCACACCATCCGCAACGCTCTCATGCTACAGCTCAAGAGGTTCCACGTGAGTGCTGCTATCTTTCCCATTTTTAAATCATCCAAAGCCAGAACTGTAATCCTGTGCTTATTTACAAGACCTTCATTTGTTTCCAGTTTGGAGGTCAGGAGATCAATCTGGATGCGCGAATGGGGATCTTCATCACCATGAACCCGGGCTACGCCGGCCGAACCGAGTTGCCCGAGTCGGTGAAGGCCCTGTTCCGACCCGTGGTGGCCATCGTCCCCGACCTCCAGCTGATCTGCGAGATCATGCTGTTCTCAGAGGGCTTCCTCTTGGCCAAGGTGACCATCTATGAGTCTGGTATATTATACAAAACGTTGTCCCAAATACTGAGTGATGTCACCTGAAAAATTTGGAAACATGTCTGATTATTATGTGCATATAAACGTGATCAGATTACCCAAGCGAACATAAAGGTCGATTCCTTCAGCGTGGTTTCCTTGTTGCAGGTGCTGGCGAAGAAGATGACGGTGCTGTATAAACTGGCACGAGAACAGCTGTCTAAACAGTCTCACTATGATTTTGGGCTGCGAGCTCTCAAATCTGTATTAGTCATGGCGGGAGAGCTGAAGAGAGGATCTGCTGACCTCAGCGAGGTGACACTTGTGCTTCCCAAACAGAACATCTCACTTCCTTTAAAACTTTGTGCTAAATTGTACCCAACACGTATTCACCCCCTCCCTCTCTGTGTGTGTGTCTCTCTCTCTCTATCTCAGGATGTGGTGCTGATGCGAGCTCTAAGAGACATGAACCTGCCAAAATTTGTCTTTGAGGACGTTCCTTTGTTCCTGGGACTGATCTCAGACCTGTTCCCAGGACTGGACTGCCCACGTGTGCGCTACCCCGATTTCAACGATTCTGTAGAGGCTACTCTCAGCGAGAATAAATACATTCTTCTGCCCAATCAGGTACCTCCATGTAGAGTTATCTTACAGGAGATTGTTTTGTATGAAAAACTAAAGTTATTATTGTTCTTTTATTCGTTTTTGGCTGCAGGTGGATAAAGTGGTCCAGATGTACGAAACCATGATGACCAGACACACTACCATGGTGGTGGGACCCACAGGAGGGGGCAAATCTGTGATTATTAATACTCTGTGCCAAGCCCAGACTAGGTCTGTGTCTCATAAAGTGCCGAGTCTAGGCACTTTAAATAAGCATTATCTTTTTAATTGTCTAAACTATACCTATTCCGTGTGCCATGCAGGCTGGGGCTGACAACCAAACTGTACACAATGAACCCCAAAGCCATGAGCGTGATCGAGCTCTACGGCATTCTGGATCCTGACACTCGAGACTGGACCGACGGGATTCTGTCCAACATCTTCCGAGACATCAACAAACCTACAGACAAAAGGGAGAGAAGGTAAACTACGGCTTCTGCAAATGCTAACGAGGAAGATTGATAATTAAAGGCATAATTTATTTCAATCCATACATGTATTTTGTACATTATGCATATATTCTGCATGTTAGTCTTTAAAAATAAATAAATAAATATAAATTGATTTTGGAATCAGCATTGTAATACGTGAATTGCCACTCAAAAGAATCAAGATACATCACTAAATCGTTTTTTGTTACTGTAACTATTGATACTACATTCGTACTGAATACAGCCCATACTTTTGCCATATGCAAGTTCGTTAGTATTGATAAATGAACTTATAATTTTAAATGATTAAAAATGTCCAAGTTTTAATAACTGTCTTTTAGATTTTTCATTCTCACAGGCCTATTGTTTTTCTAAGAATTCTATATATATATAATTTTTTTAAATTATTTTTTACAATCATCCTGGGTGTGCCCCAGGGTCGTCACAGATGGCTCATACTGTACACACTTGCACCTATACATATAAAACTCATTGATCTCATTGAGCCAAACAACTTTCCTCTACTTCACAGGGAGTCAGTTATTATGGGTTGTTTGTAAACATACTTTGATGTACTCCTCCTAGAGCATTTATATGATCGCCACCAAACCGAGCCAATATAATCTCAAGATATTGTAAATGCAAAATTGCGAAGGGTTTTTTGACATTTCAACTGGCTCAGCTGTGGCGAGGCCTTAAAATTATGGCAAAAAATGGCTAATAACTTACTTAGTTACTGTATATACTATGTATAATACAGTATATTATGTCATAATGGTATTGGTATTTCCCCTTTAAATGCACATGCCCACTGTCTTTCTGGCGCACCCGGGTTTTGATGGCGCAAGTGCTTGGGCCCGATCATCGTTGCATGCAACTATATTCAACATTGATTTCCCTGCACAGGTACATCCTGTTTGATGGGGATGTAGACGCTCTGTGGGTAGAGAACATGAACTCTGTGATGGATGATAACAAGCTCCTGACGCTCGCTAATGGAGAGAGGATCCGTCTGCAGAATCACTGCGCTCTCCTGTTCGAGGTAATGACAGCTAGTGGGTTTCACAATAATCTTAGATTATTCGCACCGGTGCAAAATAACTGCAGTGTTAGTGTTTCAGTTGAAATTCTGTCCTTGATGTTTTTGTAGAGAGTGTCTGTATAACAAGTGTCACGATCATGAGAGTATGAGATTAGTTTTCACCCCATGTGTTTGCTTTCAGGTGGGGGATCTGCAGTACGCCTCTCCGGCCACCGTGTCTCGCAGTGGAATGGTGTTCGTGGACCCCAAAAACCTCCGTTTCACCCCCTACTGGGAGAAATGGGTGAACAGTAGACCTGCGAAGGTAAGAGGCAGACTGGCAGTGCGGTAACGGCACCGTAACATTCTATTCATTTCTTTTGTGTTGTGTTGTGTTATAAGATATTAATCACAATTCTGTTCACAGGAACAAGACGGTCTGACCAAGCTGTTTAAGAAATATGTTCCTAGCACCATAGACATGATAGTGGAGGGAATCGTAGATGGGAGGCAAGGAGAGAAAATGAAAATGATTGTTCCACAGACTGATCTCAACATGGTGAGATGATTTCATACTTCACCAAAAAAAATTATTTCTGAGCTGATTACATGTTTTTAGCAGAAGAAGTTTGTGAAGAAGTTGTGTATATTTAAATTCGTGCTAAATGCCTTTAACCCCAGCTGGTTGTTGCTCTACCTCTATGGTCTTACGCTCCATAGGTGGTGCAGCTGTCGACGGTGCTGGACGCTCTGCTAGAACTGGAAGAGTACACCTTCGACGAGCTGGAAAGTTTCTTCCTCGAGGCTCTGTACTGCTCGCTCGGAGCTACGCTGTTAGAGAGCGGCCGCAAGAAGTTTGATGACTTTATTAAGAGGCTGTCTAACCTCACCACTGTCCACACTGAGACACCGCTCGTCGGCCCTGGAGACCTACCTGGTAATTTTGGGAAATCTGCCTTTTGTGTTTTATTGTGTGTAATTATTTCCAGTTGCTCCACAGTTACATTTTGAAAAAAAAAAACTTATTTTAAAGTATATAACGCATTTTGAAAAAAAAAGAAAAGTAATACAGTGGTACTTTGACATACGGGTCGTTCACTCGCATGCTGAAAATGCTTTGTTTGCCAAGGCAAATTTCTTGCAAAATTTCGGTTCTTCAGGCAAAAATTGATGACGTTGATGTTTGTATGCAGTGGGACTGCTGTATAAACTAGGAAAATCTAACATATAAAACTGGAAGAAAAGATAACTGGAGAAGATAAAGGGAAAGTAAGAATGAAGGAAGAAATCTATTTAAAAAAATTATGGAATTGAAAATAAAAGAAAAAGAATCACAAGGATAAAGGGGAACGAAAATGTATAGATGAATAAAAATAAATGTAATTAATAAAATTCATATAAATTAATAAAATAAGGGCCAAATGAAAGGAAGGAAGGTGAGAGAAATAGTTTAGAATATCTTTCCAATGATTACTGTATTATTTCTATTATTCAAGATCTGTCTGTATATTTCAGGTTTCCTGCCGACTCTCTATGACTATCACTTCAATTTGAGCACAAAGAGGTGGACTCCCTGGAGGATGCTGGTCCCCAGATACAGCCACAGCCCTGACATGAAATTCATCGACATTCTCGGTAAAGTTAGAGCCTCAGGTTTTAAAGCTAACGGCGGTATTTATCATATTGTTTTCAGCTCTTCCTGCGTTTCACCTGATTTTGCTTGAAGTGATGGTTAGACATTTTAGTGTCGAAATCGTGCTTCTGTAGATTTGCACTTTGACTCTTGAGTGGCTAAGAAGGAAGGCAAGCAAACGGCATCTACACCAGTGCCACAGTTAAATTAACAGACATTTCCCCATTTTGACGTTGATGTGAACATTAACTGATAACTGATATCTAATTAAATGTTCCTATTAAAGTGGACGGTGGGTGTATACATTGCCCCTTCTGTAGTTATATTAAGGTGGTATTCGCCCTCAGATACTGATACTTTGTCTAAATAGCACATCGCTGTCTGAATCTTTCTTTACGTTGATGTGTTTATAATTCTCTGTACTATTCTGCGCTCGTCTCTCTCAGTGCCCACGGTCGATACCACGCGTACCAACTGGCTGTTGGAGCAAATGGTGAAGGTGAAGAGGCCCGTGGTGCTGGTTGGAGAGTCTGGAACATCAAAAACTGCCACCACGCAGAACTTCCTCGCCAATCTGGACACTGACACGACAGTGAGTCACGCAAATGTTGTCCATTATGCCGTAATTCTTACATGACCAGAGTTCCTCTTCTGCTTCATCTTCTTATGGCTGCTCCTGTTAGTGGTCGCCACAGCGGACCATTTGTCTCCATCTAATTTTGTCCACCTCATCTTCTTTTGCCACTCCAACCTCCTGTAGTCCTTCCTCAACACATCCATAAACCTCATCCTAGGCCTTCCTCTTCTCCTCCTGCCTGACAGCTCCATCTCTAACATTCTCCTTCCGATGTCCCCAAACTGTCCTGCACTGTACCTCTAATATACTCATTCCTAATCCTGTCCATTCTTGTCACTCCCTAAGCATCTTCAGCTCTGCCACCTCAGAACATGACATTAAAATTTTTTTTTTGGTTTCCAGATGGTTCTGACTATTAATTTCTCATCAAGAACCACATCCATGGACGTCCAGAGGACCCTGGAGGCCAGCGTTGAGAAAAGGACCAAGGACACCTACGGCCCTCCCATGGGCAAGAGGCTGCTGGTGTTTATGGACGACCTCAACATGCCACGCGTACGTCTATATGTGCACGTTACTGCAGGTCTACTAGAGTGTGCACGAACACACTGCATCAGCTGAATGATGCAAAGTTATGTGGGAGAGAAATAGTGCCAATTCCTAAAGCGTGGTTTAAAAGATCATTTATTGTTTTATCTTCCAATCTGATTCCAGCGCGATTTTACAGATGAACCATAATCTCGATTCCTCATTGCCTACAAAATGCATTTTACATTATAATCGTTATTTTTGTGTTTTTCTCGCACAGGTGGATGATTACGGCACGCAGCAGCCCATAGCACTGCTGAAGCTGCTGCTAGACAGGGGCGGGATATACGACCGGGGCAAAGAGCTCAACTGTAAGATGCTGAAGGACATGGGCTTCATCGCAGCCATGGGGAAAGCAGGAGGAGGCCGTAACGAGGTGGATCCTCGTTTCATCTCCCTCTTCAGTGTGTTTAACGTCCCATTTCCCGAGGAGGAATCACTCCATCTCATCTACTGCTCCATCCTGAAGGGCCACACTAAGGTGAGAGACACACGCGTGCAGATCGAGCAGTCGCTGTTGCACTTCTTCATACACTAATGCAGGGGTACCAAAGTAAAATGTGAAATTTTCTTTGAGTTAAAGTCTGAGTTTCATAAATGTTTATGTGCAGACATTGTAAGTTTATTTAAAAAAAAAAAAAGTTTAAAATTTCCAGAGTTTGGACTTCCGGTTATTCAGGTGATTCTGTCTGCAGGTGTAGATTTCTTGTTGATAACCATACCTTGTCACTTGGTACATTCGTCCCGGTGGGTGTCGACGGCAATGTTGAATGGTGTAGCGGGTGTTAGCAAGTTGGATAGCGTTGTTTGCTCGTCTCCAGAGCCGTCGACACTGGCGAACCAACTGTTGGGCCAACGGTACTTCAACCTCCGGTTCTTGATCGGAGGTTGGAAACCGAGGTGTGCTACGGAAACCGTAGCACACCTCGAATGGGCTGAGGTTGGTGGCAGAGGACGTATGGAGGTTGTGAAACAACTCAGCCCATATGAGGTAGCGGGCCCAGGAGCACTGACGATCAGCAATAAAGCATCTCAGGTAGCGCTCCAGTTGTTGGTTGGTTTGCTCCGTCTGACCATTAGTCTGTGGGTGGTAGCCGGAGGACAGACTGCAGGTGGAGTCGATCAGACGGCAGAAGGCCTTCCAGAACCGGGAGGTGAACTGGGGCCCCCTGTCCGAGACGATGTCCTTTGGGAACCCATGCAGGCAAACTACGTGCTCTAATATCAGCTCAGCTGTCCTTTTGGCTGACGGGAGACCGAGGAGGGCCACCAGGTGTACAGCTTTGGAGAACCGGTCGACGATGGTGAGGATGGTGTCCTTTCCTTCGGAAACCGGCAGGCCCATGATGAAATAAACGGCAATGTGTGTCCAGGGCCGGCGGGGAACTGGGAGTGGCTGAAGTTCCCCTGGTGATGGCTGCTTGCTGTTCTTGGACCTGGCACACACTGGGCACGCCTGGACGAACTCGTCCACGTCCCTCTTCATATTTGGCCACCAGAAGGCACGTTGAATGAAGAGTAGCGTGCGTCGCCTTCCGGGGTGTCCAGAAATTGGGGAGGAGTCACCCCATTGGAGGACATCGGTCTTGACGGAGTCGGGGACATAGAGACGACCAGGCGGCACACCTGCTGGTTCGGTCTCCGCAGTCTGTGCCTGGCGAACCCTTTAATCCCAGTTAATTGGTGCAAGGATCTTGGTGGGTGGTAGGACAGGCGCGGGGTCCGCCCAGGGGACGTCTTCTTCGTGCTGTCGTGATAGAGCGTTGGCCTTGGTGTTCTTGGACCCCGGGCGGTATGACAGGTGGAAGTTTTTTCAATATTTTTCGAAAAACAATGCCCACCGCGCCTGTCTGGGGTGAGTTGTTTCAACATGCGGATAGTAATGAGGTTCTGATGGTCGGTCCAGACGATGAACGGCTCTCTGGCGCCCTGGAGCCAGTGTCGCCATTCCTCCAAGGCAAGGGTGCAGTTTTTGGTCTGGACCTCGCTGGGAGAGAACGGCTCCGGCGCCCACATCCAAAGCGTCCACCTCCACAACTAATGGTTTGTCAGTATCTGGGTGAAGAAGGATGGGGGCAGTGGTGAAGCGGTGACAGAGTTTGTGGAAGGTGGAGATGGCGGTGGAGGTGAGATGGAAGGGATGAGATGAGGGGCGAGTCAGAGCGGTTAATGGGGCTGCAACTGTACTGTAGTCCCGGATAAAGCGACGGTAGAAGTTAGCAAACCCAAGAAATGGCTGGAGTTGTTTGAGAGTCTTGGGTAGGGGCCAATGACTCACAACTTCCAGTTTCTGCGGGTCCATGGCCACACCCTGGGACGAGATGACAAAACCCAGGAACGTGGTGGAGCGCTCGTGAAAAGCGCACTTTACCAACAGTACAGTTGGTGGGCGAGGAGTCTCTTTAGGACCGCCCTGACGTGCTGGACGTGTTTGTTGATAGTTCAGGAGTAAATGAGGATGTCGTCCAGGTAGACAAACACCCAGCGGTCTAACACGTCTCTGAGGACGTCGTTGATAAATTGTTGGAATACCGTGGGTGCATTGCAGAGACCAAAGGGGATGACCAGGCTTTCATAGTGTCCGGTAGGGGTGATGAAGGCCGTCTTCCACTCATCGCCCTCTCTGATGCGCACCAAGTTGTAGGCGCTCCGGAGGTCCAACTTAGTGAAAATGGTGGCGCCAGAGAGGGCGTCCAGGGCAGAGTTGGTAAGAGGCAACGGGTGTCGGTTCTTGATGGTGATGTTGTTGAGTCCCCGGTAATCGACACAGGGACGAAGACTACCATCACGTTTCTTCACAAAAAAGAACCCCGCTTTGGCAGGTGAGGAGGAGGGCCGGATGGTACCATGGCGAAGTCCGCTGGAGACATACTCTTCCATTGCCTGCAACTTGTTCTTGGATAGGGAATAGAGGTGGCCGCCGGGTGGGATGGAGCCTGGCTGAAGGTCGATCGCCAGGTCATAGGGGCGATGTGGAGGTAGATGGGTGGCACGTTTCTTGCAGAAGACTTCAGCCAGGTCCTGGTAGTCTTGTGGGATGTTAGCTGTGTCGACATCTGGGACCTCGGTCTCCCTAGAGCACGTCCCAGCTTCGGCCCGTAGGCATAGTTCTTTGCAGGTTGGTCCCAATTGTAGGATCCGATTTTGGGTCCAGGAGATGAGTGGGTCGTGACGAGGTAGCCATGGGTGTCCCAGGATGATAGGTGGTGACGGAATGAAGGTGATGTAAAGCTGGATCTGTTCATGATGCTGGTTAATGATGAGGGTGATAGGCTGGGTTCGGAGGGTGATGGGACTGGAGGAGAGGGGCGACCATCAACTGATGTAATAGTTACGGGCTGGGATAACGCCTCTGTCTTTACCCCCAGTCTTTTGACATAAGAAGAGTCAATGAAGTTGCCCGCGGCATCGGAATCGATGAACTCGTTTGTGGTCAAACCGGAGGTGTACTTTTACCGTGAGACGAGAATCATCGGTCAAGGTGGTGGAGAGGGAGATGGAACCCGGGGAGCCACTCTCATTTCTCACCGGGTCTGTGTGTTTCCCGGTCGCAGAGGACAGATGGCTCGGTGGTGTGTAGCAGATCCACAATAAGGCGCAGAGCCTCTCTCTGAATCGGCGTTCCTGTTCTGCAGCGGTTAAGGAGGCGTGCCCTAATTGCATGGGTTCCCCGGCTCCTGTGTTAACCACAGCAGGAGGTGGAGAACCGATGAGTCCGGTAGGTGGAGCAGTGAATGAGGATCGGGCTTCGGAGACTGGAGCTTGGGGGAAGAAAGTGGTGGATCGAGGAGCAGACTGATGTAATGGCATCGTGATTGGCGGCAGGGTATGGGGAGCTGGCTTGGGGCGAGCGAGCAGACGTTGGTTGATCCGGAGGGCGAGTTGGATTAAGCCCTCCAAGGTCTCTGGGAGCTCTTGTCCGGCGAGCTCGTCCTTTATACGCGAAGCCAGTCCCTCGTAGTAGGTCGTCCGGAGGGCGGAGTCTCCCCAGTCGGTCTGCACAGCAAGGGTACGAAACTCCGCGGTGTAGCGGCTCACAGACGACCCTCCCTGCCGTAGGTGATATAGTTTGGAGTCGGTCTCCACCTCAGCAGCAGGATGTTCGAAGGTGAGTTTGAGTTGGCGGGAGAATTCCGTGTATGAGTAGGCGACGTCTGAATCTGAGCAAAGAACTGCCGTGGCCCACTCAGCTGCCTGCCCAGATAGCAACGAGACAAGAAGAGCAATGCACAGTCGGTCTGTGGAGTACCTGGTGGAATTGAACTCAAACACGAGATCCAATGCGGTTAGAAAAACACTGCACTTGCCATCTGTGCCATCCCATTTATCCGGTAAAGCCAGAGTGGCTGAGTGGCCGCCCCGCAGAGGGTCGCATTCTCCTGTCGCAGCTCCGCCACCTCGCGGCGCAAGACCGCGATGTCTTGGAGCTCCTTGCAGAGAGACGCGACTTCACCACGGAGCTGCTCGATCAACTTGGCGTGCTGGTCAACCACATTGCAGAGGCGAGCAAACTCCGCTGGGTTCACTGCTGATGGCTCAGGCATTCTGTCACGAACTAACCGGAGATGAACCAGAAGACTAGCAGTTAGCCCTGTAGCGTGGATGGTAAACCCAAACGCGGAAGTAGCGCGAGCAGGCAGGATAACCACACTGGTTATTATTAGAACTCTCCCAAAGCGAGAGCAAGAGTTTACACAAATAAACCCGCGTTCTAAATACACACACCCAATCGAAAGCGAAACCCAAGAAAGTGAGTACTCACGTTTAGACGAGCGAAGCGTCGGCGATAGCATGGGCAAAACTCAGCGACTGAGCAATGTGAGGCGCCATCTAGGAATGATTTTATCTCTTGGATACGCCTTTTATATATGCTTCTCCCCAGGCTAGCATACACACCAATAACGTAAGATCCAGCTATTTTAATCTGAGACGGGGAACAAGGTAAGGGTGTCCACTTTCCCCCCTGTTGTTTGCATTGGCCATTGAACCATTGTCGATTGCTTTGTGGTCGTCATCTCTGTTTCAGGGCGTGGTCCGTGCGGGTATTGAAATAAAATTGTCACTTTATGCTGATGATTTGCTATTATATATCTCTAATCCAATATTGAGTCTGCCAAATATTCTATCCATTATAGAAAAATTTGGATCATTTTCTGAATCTTCAGAAGAGTGAATGCTTCCCACATTGGCTTTGTGACTCCTACAGACAGACATTCCAGTTAAAATTAGTAAAACAGGATTTAGGTACCTTGGCATTAATATTACCAGATCCCTGCCCTCTCTGTTATCCGCTAATTTTTCTCCTTTGTTAGAGCAAACTAAGTCTGACTTTCAGAGATGGAAAAGTCTATATTTATCATTGACGGGTCGAATTAATGCAGTTAAAATGAATATCTTACCTAAATTTCTTTTTGTTTTTCAGTGCATTCCTTTATTTCTTTCTAAGCGCTTCTTTAAATCTATCGACCAGATTGTTACTCACTTTCTGTGGGGTGGTAAAGTGCCCAGAATTCGTAAATCAGTACTTCAGAGATGTCGGCTTAGTGGTGGGCTAGCTCGTCCCAATTTTGTGTTTAACTACTGGTCAGCAAATGGTCATAAATTAACATTTTGGCTCAATCCATCCAGTGCACTGTGGTGCAGATTGGAGGCAAGTTCATGTGTATCAACCTCATTATTGGCATTGCTTACTTCACCCCTATCTTGTAAAGTTACTTCCTTAACACATAGCCCGGTAGTCATATCCATCCTTCGGATCTGGGGTCAATTCAGGCGACATTTCAAATTTATCTCTGCCTCATCATTGATGCCGTTACAGGACAATCACATGTTTCCACCATCTATTACTGACCCTGTTTTTAAGCAATGGTACGGAAAAGGCATTAGATGCTTTCAAGACCTATATAAAGAAAGTACCTTTTGCAATTATCTACAGTTGTCTTCAGAACTGGGGCTGCCTAATTCCCATCTGTTTAGGTTTTTACAGGTTAGACATTGTGCTGCCACTCTGTTTCCTGGCTACCCTTCTTTACCTCCTATGCAAGAATGGGAAGAATTTTTGAAGTTTAACCCTCACCATAAGTCACAAATTTCAAGAATTTATGGTCGGTTATTATCTTTAGATGAGAGTGTTATTGATAAAATTAGAAGAGCCTGGGAGGGGGAGCTTGGAGCGGAATGGTGGTGCTTTGGACAGCATACGTTCTAGTACAATATGTGCTCGTCTGAGCCTTATACAATTTAAAGTAATACACAGAATTCATTTTTCTAAGGCCCGCCTATCTGCAATATATTCTGCTGTAGAGGACAGATGTAATAGATGTCAATCATCTCAGTGTACTTTTAAGTCACATGTTTTTCACTTGTTCTAAACTGCAAAATTACTGGGTTAACTACTTTACAGTGATGTCCAAGGTGCTCAGGGTTGATATTGATGTTTGCCCTGCTATTGCAATTTTTGGAGTTCCACGAGTCTGGTCTCAGTTCAGTTCCAAACAACTGGACATTTTGGCATTTACCTCTTTAATAGCTAGGCGCCGTATTCTGATCCACTGGAAATCTGCCACGCCTCCTAGTGCATCTCAATGGCTTATCAATACCATGTTCTTTCTAAAACTAGAAAAGATTAAATGCTCTGGGAGGAGTAGCTTTCTTAAAAAATGGCTTTTATTTCATATTTTAAATTCTATTTAAGATATTCTGTTTAGTTTAGTTATTTTTTATTTTTTTGTTTATTTTTAGTTAGTGGGTTTTCTATTTGTATTTTTTGGGGTGTGGTTGTTAGTTCATGTTTGATTGTACTTGATGCTTGTTTTATTGTTTCCTGCATGTTTATATTGTTAAAAATGGACAATCGCTTAAAAATTATATCTGTAATGATGACTACACAATAAAAAGTTTGAACCAAAAAAAAAATTTCCAGAGTTTATTGTCGGTTTTCAGTCACTTTAAACATTGATGCTTATTTCTTTGTATCTGTATGAAATACAAACAACCATCTTTAATCAATCTTTAGTTAATCTTCATTAGCACACTGCTGTGTGAAAGGAATGTGTAAGGACTCCAGGTTGGTGTAAGGACGCACCGGGCTCTCAGTTCGGGTGTTTTACACGCCCTCACCTCAGACTGCTGCGTGTTTTGCGTGTTTTGACGTGTTTGCTCAAACAAGGCGTGTTTTATCTCCAGTGTTGGGGGACATTACTTTTTAAGTAACTAATTACATTACAAAATTACTGTCATTAAAAAAGTAATCAGTTATATCACAGCGTTACCTTCTGATAAAAGTAACTAGTTCGAGTACTTTTCCATTATAGGAAATGAAAACTCCTTTGTGCTTCCCCATGCATGTTGTTTTAGTCAAGACCTTTATAATTATTCTACCATCATCACTCAGCTACATTTGGCCCATAATCTGTTAACTTTTAACACACCCCCACCCACACACACTAATGGAATGACTGCTGTCTGGCTCACGGGTTACATAAATTGTCTGAATAACGGATTAAATTTTTTAAACTAAATGACTGAGCACTTAAATGGCGAACCTAACGTGTTAGATTACTCATTACATCAAAAAAGTAATCCGAGTCCTCTAACGTGTTACTTTGTAACATGTTACAACCAGCACTGTTTATCTCAGCGTGGCGCTTCACATAACTGCTTTTTTTTTTAGTTCCACTGTTTCAGTGAGTTTTCTTAAAACTCTCATGTTGCTTGGCTCTGTTAAGTGACACGTACAGCCTCACAGACTGCGAGGGGAAATAAGTGCTAGGTTACTGGTATATTAATTATTCTCATTCATCAGAAAAGCATCAGGGTCCAGATAGAACTGCTACGAATGCATTCTGATGCGTAAAACTCTCATGCTGTACAAACTGTTTTATTTCTCTCATAATAGAAGTTACAACTTCACCTCAGACTGTTACTAAACTCTGACACTGGCGACTCCTTCCATCCATGTTCCATAGAAATCAACAGTGCTGTGGAATATGGAAAAGGAATAATAATTTACTTCTCCGAAAATGTCGATAAATAAACATGATGAGCATGGTTTGTACTGTATGTGTGTGTGTGTGTGTGTTGTTTCTACTATTTATTTAACAGATTCTGTTGTTTTTAAAGGAGTTTGACGGAAATATCCAGAACATCTGTGACACTCTGACCTCCTGCACACTGAACCTGTACAACTCCATCATTAAAGACCTGCCACCAACTCCCTCCAAGTTCCACTACATCTTCAACCTGAGGGATCTGTCCAGGGTGTATAACGGCCTGACCCTGACGAACGCAGAGAGGTTCGTACACTCGTCACTCGGCCAGAAACGTCATTCTGTTATTTATTTAATCGTTTCTGGTCACGACTCGTTGCAGGTTCCTGACGGTTTCTCAGTTTGTGCGGGTCTGGAGGAACGAGTGTCTGAGAGTGTTCCACGACCGGCTCATCAACGAAACCGACAAAGCCCTCGTGAGTGTTGTTATACTACCAATATTACCTGTGCTGAGGCAAATTTCTTTTGCTGAGGTACCAGTGTACAGCTTATCCAAGCTACACTCGGTTATTAATCCATGCTTATTATTGTCCTCAGGTCCAGGGGTACATTAAAGACCTGATAGAGGAGAATTTCAAAGCTGATGTGGAGTCAGCGATGAGAGACCCGATCCTGTTCGGAGACTACAGAACGGCCCTCTCCGAGTTTGAGCCCAGAGTCTACGAGGACATCCAGGATTATGATGCCTGCAAGGCTCTTTTCCAGGTACTGGTAATCAGGTGAACTTCTAAAGTACACCACTGGTTTATGAACACCTAGAACTGCATCATCTTCACTGTTGTTCTGTTCTGGATTTGTCTTACAGGAGATCCTCGAGGAGTACAACGAGACCATGACCAGAATGAACCTGGTGCTCTTCGACGACGCGCTCGACCATCTGACCAGAATCCATCGCATCATCAGGATGGATCGTGGCCACACCCTGTTAGTGGGAGTAGGAGGGTCTGGGAAACAGTCCTTAACCAAGCTGGCTGCTTTCACCGCAGGATGCGAGGTAACGCGTTCTTCTAATTAAATCATCACAGTAGTGCTGCTAACATTTATAACACTATTTATTAACACTGTTTGATCTTTTTCTTTTGGCTGTAGGTGTTTGAGATTGTGTTGAGTCGAGGATACTCAGAGTCTCACTTTCGTGAAGATCTGAAGACTCTTTACTTAAAGCTGGGCATCGAGAATAAGAAAACCGTGTTCCTGTTTACCGACGCTCACGTGGCCGAGGAGGGCTTCCTGGAGCTCATCAACAACATGCTCACGTCAGGTGCCTTATTTTATACCTCAGGACAATAAACATTTTATATGACCACTATTGAAAAATGATTATTATTAATTATTATTATGTGACCTCGTGCCCCAGGAATGGTTCCAGCGCTGTTCCCTGACGACGAGAAGGACTCGATCCTGAATCAGGTCCGTGACGAGGCTATGAAGATGGGCTCGGGGCCATCCAAAGACAGCGTGTGGCAGTACTTTGTAAACAAGAGCGCCAACAACCTGCACATCGTCCTGGGCATGTCTCCTGTAGGGGACGTCCTCCGGACTCGCTGCAGGAACTTTCCGGGTAAGGAGCGAGGTGGTGTACAAGGTGTACAAGGTGTACAAGAAAGATACAAGCATACAAAAGTTTACACGCCCCCAATTCATAATGCAGAAATCAACACGATCTTAAATATGAGTCAGGATTTCAGAGAAATAACAAAAATGCTCAGGTTCACTCAAAAGTATGTACATGAATGTACTCAATTCCTGATTCTTGAAGGTCCGGTTCATCCGCCGTTATGGGGGAGCAGGTCCTTCAACCGCCTTCTGAAAAGTTATGTTCTTGAAGCTGTTCCACACTGCGCTGCATCGTCTGAGGGTCTCATCATTGATTTTGTGGTCATAGGTGACTTGTTTGTCTACGTAAATGTATTTGAGGCAAAATCGATTGTTTGGCGTCCTCGGATAATTGTTACACTGGTGCAGCAGTTGATCTTCATTGACTGGGTTTTGTTCCTGTTGATTCACTGACCGACATTTGCACTAGCGTCATTAAGATCTTGAAGCATTGATTCGGCAGTCTGTACATCGTACGCAAACAGGATGATGTCATCTGTCAATCGGAGACGGTGAAGCCGTTCATTGATCCATTTTTAAGCCAAACCAATGTTCGAAAGGTGTAGTCTGTGAATGTAATATAATATAAATGTGCATTTTTATTTAAATTTATGGTCCTCAAAGGCACTTTGTAGGTACAGTGGAACCTTGGATTACGAGCATAATTCGTTCAGGAAGCGAGCTCATATTCCAAAAAATACTCGTAAACCAAATCAAATCTTCCCATAAGAAACAATGGAAACTCAAATAATTCGTTCCACAGCCCAAAAAAATAAATACAGAAAAATAATTAATACAATATATAAAGTAAAAATAAAACAAATTAACCTGCACTTTACCTTTAAAAAAAATAAAAATAAATCCCAACAGATAAGTGTTTCTGTTTGTATGTGTTGTATGTGTTTGTATGTATTGTATATTGTGTGTGTGTATGTGTGTGTGTGGAATTAGCCCCGGAATCACTGCTGTAAAGTAAAAGAAAAAACAAAACAAATGAACCAACACCTTACCTTTGAAAAGAATCGTGACAGAGCAGAGTTTCTGTGTAGAGCAGAGAGTGTGTGTCTGTGTGAAGCCGAAGTGGGGGGGTGTAAAGGCGAGAGAGTGTGTGTGTCGGTGTCAAAAAACTCGGCACTCGTAACCCAAGACATGCTCGTTTTTCAAGTCAAAATGTATTAAAAATCTTTGCTGGTCTTGCGGAACACTCGTAAACTGAGTTACTCGCAATCCGAGGTTCCACTGTATTATACAGGGTGGGCCATTTATACGGATACACCTTAATAAAATGGGAATGGTTGGTGATATTAACGTCCTGTTTGTGGCACATTAGTATATGTGAGGGGGCAAACTTTTCAAGATGGGTGGTGACCATGGTGGCCATTTGGAAGTCGGAAGAGGGTCATGTGACACATCAGACCTATTGGGAATTTCACAAGAAAAACAATGGTGTGCTTGGTTTTAACGTAACTTTATTATTTCATGAGTTATTTACAAGTTTCTGACCACTTATAAAATGTGTTCAATGTGCTACCCATTGTGATGGATTGTCAATGCAACCCTCTTCTCCCACTCTTCACACACGGATAGCAACACCGCAGGAGAAATGCCAGCACAGGCTTCCAGTATCCGTAGTTTCAGGTGCTGCACATCTCGTATCTTCACACAATAGACAATTTCCTTCAGATAACCCCAAAGATAAAAGTCTAAGGGGGTCAGATCGGGAGACCTTGGGGGCCATTCAACTGGCCCACGAGGACCAATCCACTTTTCAGGAATGCTCGGACCTGACACCCATAATGTGGTGGTGCACCATCTTGCTGGAAAAACTCAGGGAACGTGCCAACTTCAGTGCATAAAGAGGGAAACACATCATCATGTAGCAATTTCAAATATCCAGTGGCCTTGAGGTTTCCATTGATGAAGAATGGCCCCACTATCTTTCTACCCCATATACCACACCATACCATCACTTTTTTTGTTCCAACAGTCTTGGAGGGATCTATCCAATGTGGGTTAGTGTCAGACCAATAGCGGTGGTTTTGTTTGTTAACTTCACCATTCACATAAAAGTTTGCCTCATCACTGAACAAAATCTTCTGCGTGAACTGAGGGTCCTGTTCCAATTTTTGTTTTGCCCATTCTGCAAATTGTGTGCGCCGATCTGGGTCATCCTCGTTGAGATGCTGCAGTAGCTGGAGTTTGTAAGGGTGCCATTTGTGGGTAGCTAATATCGGCCGAAGGGATGTTCGACTAATGCCACTCTCCAGTGACATGCGGCGAGTGCTACGCTGTGGGCTCTTGCTGAATGAAGCTAGGACAGCCACTGATGTTTGTTCATTAAATTTAAATTAAAATTTTATTTGTCACATACACAGTCATACACAGTACGATATGCAGTGAAATGCTTAGGCGACTCCTAGAAGTGATGCTTAGGTGACAGAATAAAAAAACTATTTAAGGCTATTTACACTAGACAAAGTAAGAATAGATTTAACAAGAATAAAATAATAAAATATATGTACAATAAAAATATAAGAAAATAAAAATATAAAAAAAATATAAGAATAAGAAAATAAGAAAACCTGGGTGAAGAAATATAATAAAGCCTAGGTGAACCTAGGTGTACAGTATGGAAAATATGGAATATAAATAGAGATGTCCAGGGGGTGTGCAAGTATGCTATAAAGTGTTTTGTACTTAAACTGACTTGTGCTATAGAATAAATAGTGATGTAGAGTGAAGGGTGTGCAATTATTGTCCCAAGAGTCCAGATATAGTGCAAGAAGCATGAGTGTGGGTGTGTAAAGTAAAGTGGGTCAGTCAGTACAGTTTGGTGAGCTGGTTGAGAGACTGTATCGCCTGCGGGTAGAAGCTCCTCCTCAGTCTCTCTGTATTGATCTTCAGGGTGCGAAATCGCTTTCCTGACCTCAACAGAGAGAACAGTTCATTACTGGGGTGGCTGAGGTCCTTCACGATCTTCCTGGCCTTGGTCCAGCACCGCTTGCTGTAGATCGAGTGCAGGTCAGGGAGCTCAGTGTGGATGATGCGCTCAGCTGATCGTACAACCCTCTGTAGAGCTCGTCTGTCCTGCATCGTGCTGTTCCCGAACCAGGTAGTGATGTTTCCCGTCAGGATGCTCTCTATGGTGCAGGAGTAAAAGTTCCTGAGTACCTTGGAGGGCAGTCTAAAGTCTTTCAAGCGCCTGAGGTGGTAGAGACGCTGTCGGGCCTTCTTCACCACGGTGTTGATGTGACAGGACCATGGCAGGTCCTGCTTGATGTGGACACCGAGGTATCTGAAACTGTCTACTCTCTCCACTGGGCTGTTGTTGATGACAGGGGTCTGATAGTTCCTCTCCTGCTTTGTGCTAAAGTCTACTACCAACTCCTTCGTCTTGCTGACGTTTAGAAGGAGATTGTTCCTCTGGCACCAGTGCTCCAGATTCCCAATCTCCTCCAGGTAGGCCGTCTCATCATTGTCAGTGATCAGGCCCACCACAACGGTGTCATCAGCAAACTTGATGATGGTGGTGGAGTTAGTAGAGGCTACGCAGTCGTGTGTGTACAGAGAGTACAGTAGAGGGCTCAGAACACAACCCTGTGGTGCTCCAGTGCTGAGAGTGATGGAGGCAGAGACATGACCGCCCATCCTTACAGCCTGTGGTCTGTCAGTTAGGAAGTTGGAGATCCACTGACACAAAGATGAGCTGAGTCCCAGGTGCTCCAGCTTGGTGGTGAGTGTGGAGGGAATTATGGTATTAAATGCTGAGCTGTAGTCGATGAAGAGCATTTTAACATAATTCCCCCTCCTATTGTCCAGGTGTGTGAGAGATGTGTGAAGAAGATGAGCGATAGCATCATCTGTGGAGCGGTTTGAACGGTACGCGAACTGAAGTGGATCCAGTGTGTCTGGTAGTGAAGAGATGATGAAGTCTCTGACCAGGCGTTCAAAGCACTTCATCACCACTGATGTGAGGGCTACAGGTCGATAATCATTGAGGGAAGCAGGATGGGATTTCTTCGGAACAGGGACAATGATGGACTCTTCGAAGCATGTAGGGATCACTGACTGAGATAAGGAGAGGTTGAATATCTCTGTGAACACAGGTGCTAGCTGGTCTGCACAGGCTCTGAGGACTCGACCTGAGATGCCGTCTGGTCCTGCTGCTTTCCTGGTGTTCACTCTCCTGAAGGCTCTCCTCTATCCTCGGAGATGATGAACGCGTTTCCGATATTGGCAATGACTTCCTGTCTACAGCCGTTATCACCGCTAGCATTAGCATCGCTAGCGTCTTTAGCTGCAGCCTCGAAGCGAGCATAAAATGTGTTCAGCTCATCTGCCAGAGTCATGTCCACGTTCGTCATACCGGATGTTGGTGCTTTATAGTCCGTTATTGTCCTTAGTCCCTGCCACAGGCTCCTAGAGTCACTCTGTTGGAGTTGTGACTCTAGTTTCCTCCCGTAGCGCTGCTTCGCTTCTTTCACCGCCTTCCGGATGTTATACGACGCAGCCTTGTACGGGTCAATGTCCCCCGATGCAAGTCCCGCGTTGTAGGCAGCGGCGCGAGATCTCAGACCGTCGCGGATGGTTTTATCCACCCATGGCTTCTGATTGGGGAACGTTCTGATGGTCGTTTTCTGTACGGTATCATCCGCTAGTTTCTCGACAAATCCCACAACCGCTTCCGTAAACATGCTGACGTCATCGGAGCTGTTCCGGAACATGTCCCAGTCTGCGTTATCGAGTGCGTCCTGTAGCGCGGCCACCGATTGGTTCGTCCAGTGCGCGACCTCCCTCTGAACCGGAACTTCCTGTTTGAGCCTTTGTTTGTATTTTGGCATAAGGAAGATGGCGGCATGGTTGGATTTACCAAACGGTGGGCGAGATTGTGCCTTGTAGCCGTCCTTAACTGATGTGTAACAGTGGTCCAGTGTCCTTTCGCCCCTGGTCGGGCATGTGATGTGCTGATAAAAGTTTGCGGCTCGCATAAGGCAGTGTCCGCGTCCGCTTGTGATGGAATATAAACGGCGCTGATTAAACTCCCGAGGAAGATAAAAAGGACGATTTCATCAGTTCATTTGTAACTTGATGGACAGAAGTTCCAGGTTGGGTGTGCAGGAGTGTGCGAGAGGAACAACGCTCGCGCTGTTGCACCAGCTGCTGTTCACAATTAAACACACGCCGCCTCCCCTTGTCTTCCCCGAGTCCCTTGTCCTGTCCATGCGGTGAACCGAGAAGAACTCGGCCAGCTGATTGGCGTGGTCCGGCACCGCTGGGTTCAGCCATGTCTCAGTGAAGCAGAGAAGATTGCAGTCCCGAATGTCTCTCTGGAACTTTATCCTGGCCCTGAGGTCATCAAGCTTGTTTTCCAGGGACTGGACGTTGGCGAGCAGGATACTAGGCAGAGGCGTGCGGTGTGCACGGGGTCTCAGCCTGTTCCTGACGCCGGCTCGTTTCCCTCGGGGCCGCCGCTTCGCGTCGCGTCCTTTGTTTTCCCTCAGGATCTCACTCAGCCAGCTCGGATCCGGAGTTAAAAACGTCGAATTGTGAGTACATTGTAAACCAATAGAAATAAGAGTATCTCTATCGTACCTAATGCACTCAATTGTGATGAATTACCCGGTTTAATGTTGTCGAAAATTAACTTAAAAAGCAAAAACAAGTTAAAGTAGGTCGGAGCAGTCGCGACGGCAGCCGACCTCACCGGCTGAACCAGTTTCACGAAACTTAGCAAGCAGTTTGCTAACTGTAGCATGGGAGATCGGTGGTCTCGTAGGGTGTCTTGTATTGAAATCTGCTGCAATGACCCGGTTACTGCGTTCACCAGATATCAACACCATTTCGATCTGCTCATCACGTGTTAACCTCTTCGACATCTCAATGGCTGTGAACAAAGAGAAACTTGTACATAACTCATGAAAGAATAAAGTTATGTTAAAACCAAGCACACCATTGTTTTTCTTGTGAAATTCCCAATAAGTTTGATGTGTCACATGACCCTTTTCCTATTGACAAAACAAAAGTTGGATCCAAGATGGCCAACTTCAAAATGGCCACCATGGTCACCACCCATCTTGAAAAGTTTGCCCCCTCACATATACTAATGTGCCACAAACAGGACGTTAATATCACCAACCATTCCCATTTTATTAAGGTGTATCCATATAAATGGCCCACCCTGTACTTTTTCCAGTTATGAGTTGAATTCCTTATTATTTTATCCTCGTAAGCGAGATGTTTTCCTGACTCCCTTTGATGAAACATCTTAATGATTTTGTGTTTGTGTGTGTTTGTTGTTCAGGCCTGGTCAATAACACCGGTATTGATTGGTTCCTCCCGTGGCCTCCTCAGGCTCTACAGGCAGTCGCAGAGTCTTTCTTGGGTAAGTCTTTAACATCTCTAAAAAAAATTCTATAGGTATACAGTTACTGTTACAATGCCAACACTGCTTATTTTTCTATAATTGCACAATGGGGAGTAGTTTATTTGATATTCCAAAGTCAAAATTTATCCACACGTTACATCAGTTCATTTGTAACTGTGAACAAAAATGGATGACCCACTTGGGATTTGCACAGAAGAGCAAAGCAAAGAAGAGCAGCGTGCAGCAATTTATTCAGTTTGGATATCTGTGAACAAAATTTGGAGCGATACTCTAAGGAAGGTGAAAGCTAAGAGAATCATTACTGGTGACGAGACACGGATTCATCACTATGAGCCTGAGAGTAAACGGCAGAGTATGGAAGGGAAACATCCTCATTAGAAGACCGAGAAAAAGTTAAAAAGTCAACCATTCAACCATGCAAATCTGGAAAATTCTACATTTGCAATTCGCTCATGACGAAGAAGTGAAGACAGCGGTGCACTTATGATTTTCAGCTTAACCAATACACAATTTTTAATGAGGCAATAAGAAAGCCTGTAACAGACGGACAATGTGTATTGAAAAACAAGGAGATTATGTCGAAAAATAATGTATTTGTCTTTTGTAAAATTTTATTAAATTCTAGAGCCAGAGTGCGGATAATTTTTACTCACCCTCAGTAGAAACACAGTGGAGAGAGATGGCAAAATAGTGATCGTACAGCGAGACATGCAGAGACATTTGCGTCAGATGAGTTATCAGTATCAGTATGGAAGTAGGATTATCTTTTCACTGTGTCTGTCTTGTGTTCCAGGCGAGAGCCCGATGATACCCAAAGACCATACCGAGGAGGTGATAGGTCACGTGTGTATGGTGCACAACTCAGTGGGTGTGTACAGCAAGCTCTTCCAGCAGAAGCTGCGGCGCAGTAACTTTGTCACCCCCAAAAACTACCTGGACTTCATCAGCACCTACTCCAACCTACTGCAGGACAAGGACAGGTACATCCTCGGTGAGTACACATCTTACACACGTGTGTGTGTGTGTGTGTGTGTGTGTGTGTGTGTGTGTGTGTGTGTGTGTGTGTGTGTGTGTTTAAATTAGTGCTGTCAATCAATCAATTAAAAATGTTAATCTAGTTAATCACAATCATGATCTATGATTTATCACGATTAATAATCACGTACTTAAAAAAAAAAAGAAAGGTTCGAGGAAACAGATTATTGACTTTTATAATATCTCAGACTTCATCGTTTCACAACTGTTAAAATAAAATCTCTCAAATGTATAGTATGGGGCGTGGCAACCCACCAATGGCATGCCTCGAACTCGGATCCTCAGATCTGAAAAACAACAGCCTAGAGCCTTAGCCGCTGCTCTCACATCTTACATTTAATGTATTCTTGTGAAAAAAAACACATGAAGATAGCTCAAGCACACAGCTTTGGTTTTATCCAAATTTGTAGCATTTTTTGGTGATGTTTCTTCAGTCACCTTATTAACCATGCCGTTATCACACATACACACTATAGCCCTGTGTAAGCGTCTGGAAGGAGGTTTGGATAAATTGGAGGAGGCCAGTGTGCAGCTTGCCGAACTCAATGAGAAGCTGGCCGAACAGAAAGTGGTTCTGGCCGAGAAGTCGTCCGCTTGCGAGATCTTGCTGGAAGAGATTGCAACTAACACCGAAGTTGGTCAGTGTCAATATACGGATATATAACCAAGCCTTGTGTTTTATTTTACTATTCTAAATCTGAAATTATTAGATATATATCTGGTATTGGGCGCGATGAGGATCATGCTAACTCGTGTGTTCTTAATGAAGCTGAGGAGAAGAAGGTGCTGGCTGAGAAGAAGGCAATAGAGATCGCGGAGCAGAATAAAGTGATCTCTGTGGAGAAAGCCGATGCCGAGAAATCTCTGGAGGAAGCTATGCCCGCGCTGGAAGCAGCTCGCATCGCTCTGCAGAATCTGGACAAGTCTGACGTCACTGAGATCAGGTGAGTCCAAACTGAGATGAGGCGATTCACTGAAAAGACTCGAACGCCACACAGAGAGTCTGATGAGGGCTTTAATGTCAAAGAGTCTCATAGACGAGACGCGTCTGAATGTCTCCTGTCTCCTGACACGTGTCACGCAGATCCTTCGCCAAGCCCCCGAAGCAGGTGCAGTCGGTGTGTGAGTGCATCCTGGTCCTGCGTGGGTACAAAGATATCAGCTGGAAGACGGCTAAGGCCATGATGTCAGAGGCTAACTTCCTGCGCTCGCTCATGGATCTGGACTGCGACGCCATCAGCACAGGGCAGGTCAAAACGGTTCGAGGTGAGACGTGCTGTGATACAAAGCAAACTATATTTCCCTGGTTATTTAAAAAAAATAAAATAAACATGAAGATGAGAGTACACACCATGAAGAAGAGGCGATGGACTGAAAGGTTTGTGTTGTTAGGGGAGGTTTGAAGCATTCTATAAAGCACTCTGTGTCATGCTGGAGATGTGACGAAGCTCAGTTACCCAAAGTTGATAATTTCCCTTTAACAGCAACTGCTAACCTCACAAACACTCTTCATGTTGCCTCCTCTTCTCGTCAGGCTTCCTGAAGACCCTGAACACATCATTCGAGGAGATGCAGGCCATCAGCAAGGCCGGCTCTGGCATGCTGAAATTCGTAGAGGCCGTCACGGGTTACTGCGACGTGGCCCGAGAGATCAAACCCAAGAGACTGAAGGTCTAACCAACATCTATGTTCCTGCTACAGCTTTACTGCAAACTAAACTGAAATATAAAAAAATGGCCGTTCCCATCACTTGCTAACGGATGGCTCTAGATATAGATTAGTAGATAAATCATGCATGTTTTATTTAACGAGTTTTGCTGTCACACATCAATTAACGTTAAACTCTTTTCCAGGTGGCCAATTTGGAGAAGAACTTCTTCCAGAGCAAACGCGAGCTGGAACTGATCCAGAACGAGCTTCAGCAGATCCAGACGGAGCTGGGTGCTTTGGGGCAGAAATACAACGACGCCATGACGGAGAAGCAAGAGCTGCAAACGGAGGCTGAACTCATGGAGCGCAGACTCATCGCCGCCGACAAACTCATCTCGGGACTCGGATCGGAGAACAAACGGTCAGAAAAGTCTTACGATTTACAAAAAAATCTCAGCTACATGCTCGTCTTGCACAGTGCTTTTGAATCCTGGATTCTGATCTGGAAGAAAGTGTTGATTAATTTTCTATAACAGCAGATCATAAAAATAGGAAGGGGCTGGTGAGGGAAGAGCTGTTTACAGTGTTTATAGACAAAGCGCGGCTCGATGATAAATTATCAGTGTGAGAGGAATTCAACACTTCCGGACGTGCTGTAACTCTGCTTCATCGAAACGAGTACTCAGTGTAAAATTAGTTTTCCTGCAGCTGGACCGAGGACCTGGTGGAGCTGAAGGAGAGGCGAGTGCGTCTGCTCGGGGACTGCCTGTGCTGCTCTGCCTTCCTGAGCTACGAGGGAGCCTTCAGCTGGGACTTCCGAGACGAGATGGTGTACGCGGTGTGGCAGAAGGACGTGCTGGAGAGGGGCATCCCCATGAGCCAGCCCTTCCGAATCGAGAATCTGCTTACAGACGAGGTCGAGATCAGCAGGTATGTACGAGATGTTACAGAGATGTTAAAAAAACATTCTGTTTTCTGGGTCTAAACCTCCGTCGTGTTTGTGTGGCTGTAGATGGGGGTCAGAAGGTCTCCCTCCAGATGAGCTGTCGGTGCAGAACGGCATTCTGACCACGAGAGCCAGCCGCTTCCCTCTGTGCATCGACCCTCAACAGCAAGCGCTCAACTGGATCAAGAAGAAGGAGGAGAAAAACAACCTCAAGGTCTGGTAACGTTCCTGAGATAGACGTTGTGCTGCTGTGTGGGATTGTAGAATTATCGCTAAATGTAAGAGGTGCAGCCTACAAGTTGATATTTACAAAGTTTTTTAGATCTAATAGTGCTCGTATTTAACTTAATAGTTTAGTAATTAAGCATTATATTTCTGCCAACTAGTGTCCATAAAAAACCTTTGCTGCAAAAATATCACAAGTTGCATAACATATCTCTTTTCCATTGATACAAATCAATTAACTTACAGCTTCAATAGAACCTTTAAAGTAGAAGTTTTGGGTTATTTATTTGCTTTCATAACCAGATTGGATTTTAGAGCATTAAATTTGGAGTGAAGCTCTTATTTATTAATTATCTTTACTTAGCGGCTTTCAAACAACAGTATAATACAAACAACAGTAACATATACACACGCACATTATATATATATATACACGGTTAGCTTAAAAATAAACTAGGTTATCTTGGTTGTTAGCATAAAACTCAGTGGTTAAAGTGTCGGACTACTGCTCAGGAGGTCTCCGGTTCGAGATCTGGCGCTGCCAGGGCTGCTGTTCATGGATCCTTGAGTAAGATCCTCCACCACCAGGTGCTCAGAGACAAGCAAGGTTGCAACCCGACCACATGAATAACTGCCACAGAAACGATGGCTACAGTGTTACCTCAGCATACAAATGGAATCTGTTCTTAAGGAGAAATGTTGTATTGTGAAACGCATTGTCCCATAGGAAATAATGTAAATGCAGATAATCCGTTCCAGCCACCCAAAAATATGACCAGTATTACCAATTTAGCATAAAACTCAGTCACACTATAATCATATTTTTGCATTTAAAAACAATCAAAACATTTAGAAAAGACATGTAACTGAAGTATATATGAAATAGAGATTAAACATCACTTATTAATTTATGATTCGTCTCGGCACTGCCTGGTTTAAAAACCAAACTGAAAGCGACTCCCTTCTCTTCTTGCTACCATTCTTGATAACATTCTCGTGACCCATAGTGGTATGTCTTCACTAAAACTTGTGCAAAATGCAAACAAAAATAACACAAAAAAATATGTAAACTCACTTCACTTGGCTTTCCGCTTACAAAACAAGTTTTGAACGGCTCCAGCAAAAGAGGACGCACCCATATGCCAAGTGTGAGGGGATGGGACAGATTTTCTGTCTGTCTATCTATGTGATCAAGTGAACAAAGAACCGATTACATTGCCACACAATGATGGTTTTTGGCGCCAATAAGAAATTAATTTCTGTCATTTCTATTTGCAGGTCTCCTCCTTTAACGATCCAGATTTCCTGAAGCAGTTGGAGATGGCCATCAAATTTGGACTTCCGTTCCTGTTTCAAGACGTGGATGAGTACATCGACCCCGTCATCGACAACGTCCTGGAGAAGAACGTGAAAGGAGCTGAGGGACGGCAGGTCATCGTGCTGGGAGACAAGGAGGTCGAATACGACCCCAACTTTAAACTCTACCTCAACACCAAACTGGCAAATCCCAGATACTCACCAGCGGTGTTTGGGAAAGCCATGGTCATCAACTACACCGGTGAGAGAAAGAGAGAGAGCGAGACAAACTCCACCCCTATGTGCTTCACCCTCACATAACCCCTAAATAGTTCTGTAGTTTTCATTAGGAGTGATAATAGCGATGTGTGTAAAAAATAATTCATTCTAAATACAGCCTATTGAGTCGATCAGTCAGTTTTTCACGTTAATGTATTTTTCTTTCTAGCGTTGTGATAGTGTTATGGTTTGTGTGTGATCAGTTACACTAAAGGGTCTGGAGGACCAGCTGCTGAGCGTCATCGTGGCCTTCGAGCGAAAAGAGCTGGAGGAACAAAGGGAGCGTCTGATCCAGGAGACGAGCAAGAACAAGAGTCTGCTCAAAGACCTGGAGGACTCTCTTCTCCGAGAGCTCACCATGTCCACGGGCAACATGCTGGACAACGTCGAGCTCGTCCACACCCTCGATGAAACCAAGTCCAAAGCCGGCGAGGTACGACCTCATCACATACGTGAACTGTTAGGGGGTAAATATCTGTTCAAATTCAAATTCAAATTTTCAAATTCAAATTTTATTTGTCACATACACAGTCATACACAGTACGATATGCAGTGAAATGCTTATACGACCGCTCCGTGACCTTAAATAATTTTTACAAAAGGAACCTATAAAACAGATTCCAACAAAGTTACAAAATATATATATATACATAAAATCATGTTCATGCTAGCAAACGGGATTTGTGCATGCTAGTAAGCGGGGTTAAATTACAAACAGGAAGTGAGCTGAGCTCACGAAAGAAGAAAACAGTTACAGCAGTGAAATAATTTATTTATTTGATCCCACCAGGTGTTTGAGAAACTAAAGCAGGCCGAACACACATCCGCAGACATCGATAAACTGCGCGATGGCTACCGTCCGGCGGCTAAACGCGGTGCCATCCTGTTCTTTACCCTGGCTGAGATGGCGCTGGTGAACAGCATGTACCAGTACTCTCTGGCCTCCTTCCTCGAGGTGTTTGACTTCTCACTGCGTAAATCTCTCCCAGACGGTGTCCTGAGCAAAAGGCTGGATAACATCATGAACACACTCACACTCAACATCTACAATTACGGCTGCACCGGTAAACACCTTCTCCATAATTATTCATTCAAGGTCCACTGTGTTATCTTTTGAAGGTACAAAGTTGTTACTGTTATATTATTTTTACTTTCCAGGTCTGTTTGAAAGACACAAGCTGCTCTTCTCCTTCAACATGACCGTAAAGATCGAGCAGGCCGAGGGTCGTGTCCCTCAGGAAGAGCTCGACTTCTTCCTTAAAGGTGTCACACTGACAAAGCTTGTGCGATCTAACCGTGCTCTGGAGAGGATGTGATCACCAATAACACGTCTTTCTGTATGATGTAGGGAACCTGTCGCTGGAGAAGAGTAAGAGGAAGAAGCCGTGCGCGTGGCTGCCGGATCAGGGCTGGGAGGATATTGTGCGTCTGACTGAACTTTTCCAAAGGGAGTTCGGCTCACTGATCGCCGACATCGAGAAGAATCCGACCGAATGGCAGGATGTGAGTTTGATGTTAATCTTTCACAGACAGACAGACAGATGTTTGCTGTTGCTGCTGCTGACTCGACAGTGTGTTTCCCCTTTTGTTTTATCAGTGGTATGACATGGATGCCCCAGAACAGGCACAGTTCCCCATGAAGTACGAGGAAAGTCTGACAGATTTCCAGAAACTTCTGCTCCTGCGCTGCTTCAGGGTGGACCGAGTGTACCGCGCCGTCAGCGACTACGTCACCATCACCATGGGAGAGAAGTAAGATGAAAGAGTCACTCTGAAATAGTTTGGATTGTAAAAGCCCTATATATAGTACAGTGGTACATCGGCATAAGTTTGCCCTGCCTCATGAATTTTTGCCTTTAGAACTGAAATTTTGAAAGATCCAAAACATTTTCGGTATAAGAACAACGAACCGAACACTGGATTATGTCCGGGATCCATTCAAAACTTGTTTGTGTCAGTGGAAAGCCAAGCGAAATTAGTACTTTGTGGATTTTTTGCATTTTGTGTGAGATTTAGGGAAGACATAGCACCATGGGTCCCAAGAATGTTAGCAAATACTTTAGCGAGAAGAAAAGGGAGCCACTTTCAGGTGCCGAGAGGAATCATAAATTGAAGTTAAATGAGGTTTAAAGTCTATTAATTTAATCTTTGACTTCATTTACATGTCTTTTCTAAATGTTTTGATTGTTTTTATATGCAAAAATATTCTTATTGTTGGAAATTGATAATATTGGTAATATTTTTGGGTGGCTGGAACGGATTATCTGTATTTACCTGTACATTATTTCCTATGGGAACATGCTATTCACAATATGAAATTTCACCTTAAGAACTCGCTTCCGGAACCGGTAAAATTTGTATGCAGAGGTACCGCTGTACTTTTATACTATATACAGTAAATATTAACTTTGTTCTAAATCTATTTTGTCTCTCTTTGTTTTCAGGTTTGTGCAGCCTCCAGTGATCAGTTTCGAGGCGATATTTGAGCAGAGCACTCCGAACTCCCCCATCGTGTTTATCCTGAGTCCCGGCTGTGAGCCTGCAACCGATCTGATGAAGCTGGCCGAGCGCTCGGGGTTCGGGACCAACAAGCTTAAGTTCCTCGCCATGGGACAAGGACAGGAGATGGTACACACACGCACACACTTACAGAAATATAGGATGGAATATGGATTCACTCTGACAGAATGGTAGCTTGTAGTGGGTTATTTTACATTTCATCTCCGTTTCCCAGGTTGCACTGCAGCTGCTGGAAACGGCGGTGTACCGAGGTCAGTGGCTGATGCTCCAGAACTGCCATCTGTTAGTGAAGTGGCTGAAGGAGCTGGAGAAATCTCTGGAGAGAATCACGAATCCTCACCCAGACTTCCGGCTGTGGCTCACCACTGACCCCATCAGGGACTTCCCCATCGGCATCCTGCAGAAATCCCTCAAGGTCACTCTCCATTACCCTTTACTATCGTCATATTTAAACAGCGCTCACTCATATTCTGGTGTTTAATACTGTCCTAGCAAACATATCTGAAAGGAAATCGAATTAGAGATTCCATTACAGATTGTTCATTATGGATCTAAATCTGAAATCTGTGAAGCTGCTTCGGTTTGAAAATCACAGCGCAGATTAAACCGGAACGTTTCAGGTGGTGACGGAGCCCCCGAACGGGCTGAAGCTGAACATGAGAGCCACTTACTTTAAGATCCCGCCAGAGACGCTGACGAGCTGCCCTCACCCGGCCTTCCGCAGCCTGGTCTACGTGCTGGCCTTCTTCCACGCCGTGGTGCAGGAGAGACGCAAGTACGGTAAGATCGGCTGGAACATCGCCTATGACTTCAACGAGTCTGACTTCCAGGTAAACACACGAGGCTGAATGTTTTACTTTTTTTTTTATTATTATTATTTACAATAGCAGACTGATCATACAGTATGTTCCGTGCAGTTCATGCTAATCACATTGTTTGGCGTGTGTGTTTCAGGTGTGTCTGGAGATCCTGAACACTTACCTGACCAAAGCTCACAATCAAGGTGACGAGATGATCCCATGGGGCAGTCTCAAGTACCTGATCGGAGAGGTGAGGCACTACCGAGATCAACAGAACATGACATTTAGGGTCTAATATAACACACAGTTTTGTTTATATGTGCATGTGCATGTACGTGCTTGTACGTTTATAGGATGTAGAATTACTATGTGTATATGTGTGTGTATCTATACTGTATATGGGTTTCTCTTTTTCTTTTCCACATTTGGCTTGTTCTATCAACAAACTCTCTTTTCTTTTGTATCTTGTTAAAAAAAGTTTATAGTGACAGTGAGGTTATTTTGCAAATTAAAAAAAAATCTATCTATCTATCTACATGTATACATACAGAGCTCAGTCGGGGCAAAATCTAAAAACTGTTATTGCATCATAAAATATTAGAGCCTATCAGGGTGCAGTATACAAATTAGGATTACACAATACCTTTTTTAATCAGAGATAGGATCAGAATGCATTTATTTAGGAATTAATTACACGACACGGTCACTGTGCTGGAACTTCTTGAATTTTGCACCATTTTTTAAGTTATTACGTGAATTTGTTTATTTCCTGACGACTAAACATGACCTCGATCCAGGTGATGTACGGCGGCAGGGTGATAGACAGCTTCGACCGCAGGATCCTCACCGTCTACATGGACGAGTATCTGGGAGATTTCATCTTCGACACCTACCAGCCTTTCCACTTCTTCCACAACGAAGAAGTCGATTATAAAATCCCATCAGACGGACCGAAGGAGGTCTACGCCAGTGTGTAGAAGGCGACTTGTCCTTTAGAAATAAATTAAATCATTCACATGCTTTGAAACTGAAGCTCTGGGTGTGTATTGCAGACGAAATCGAGTCCCTTCCTCTCGCGAACACGCCGGAGGTGTTCGGGCTTCACCCCAACGCCGAGATCGGATACTACACTCAGGCCGCCCGGGACATGTGGACGCATCTCATAGAGCTCCAGCCGCAAACAGGTTCACACACCCACACGCTAACTGTCGTAGCACCTGCGGAACCAGAAGTGACAGTGATAAAGTGATTATGTTCAGTTCTGCTATACTGTTGGCGCTTGTAAAAGACATACATTAGTACACCGTCTCCTACTGGAGTTGTGATGTGTTTTCAGTTTTTTAAGATTGTTGTTTTTAAATAATCTCATAGCTGTTGGCTTTTTAGTTTAGTGCTTTGATTATCTAGACAAAACTAGTTCTGGTTATTTGAGATCTAAGTAAAGGACGGAGTGTGTGTGTGTGTGTGTGTGTGTGTGTGTGTGCGTGTGCGTGTGCGTGTGCGTGTGCGTGTGCGTTTCTCTGGTGCAGGTGACACTGGTGGTGGAATCAGCAGAGATGAGTACATCTCGCAGGTGGCTCGGGACATCCAGAAAAAGCTGCCCAAGCCATTCGACCTGGACGTGATCCGGAAGAAGTTCGGCCTGGAAGTGTCGCCCACCACCGTGGTGCTGCTGCAGGAACTGGAGCGCTTCAACAGGCTCATCGTGCGCATGAGCCGCTCACTCGCTGAGCTGCAGAGGGTAAGAGAAAGAGAGAGACAGAGAGAGACAGAGAGAGAGAAAGCAGAGCTGAGGGAAAATACAAGTAGACACCAGGCTGAAATGACTGAGATGGTAGTTAAGTGACGTTCTAAGCTTGGTGTGTGTGTGTGTGTGTGTGTGTGTGTGTGTGTGTGTGTGTGTGTGTGTGTGTGTGTGTGTGTGTGTGTGTGTGTTTCAGGCACTAGCCGGTGAGGTGGGGATGAGCAGCGAGTTGGATGAAGTGGCCCGAGCGCTGTTTAACGGTCAGATCCCAGCCATCTGGAGGAAACTTGCCCCGGACACCCTCAAATCTCTAGGCAACTGGATGATCCACTTCAGAAGACGTTACGATCAGTATAGCTCATGGGTACGACACGAATCACAACACGAATCTCACCCCTGTCTGCCTCTGAGACGGCGATAGAAACCACGTACCGTTCTTCCACAGCACAAATTCATAGACTTTTCAAAAAGCTTATTTAGCTGAATTTTTCTCTTTATAATGCTTAAGATTGCATGTGGTATGAATTTTGGCTTCTTCTAAATATCACTTATTTAGGTGAAGTTTATGCAGTTTAGTTCCGCTGTAAATTAGCAACACAGTTGAGACATGAAACAATACTTTTATCGATTCTTAAACAGAGACATAACGTACAAACTAAACGTGTAATGTGCGTTTCAAGGCAAACCCAACGTTCTACTCCTCTCCAGTCTCTCTCAACTTCAGTGTATAAACTTCCTCCATTTGCTTCTCTCACACCGTGTCACACTCTCACTTGTCCCCCTGGAAAACCAGGATTTTCCTCATAGTTCTTCGTAACATAAGCAACTCTAAGCAACGCTGCGATTTCTTTTTAAACATAAACACACCCCACCGAACAGCTGAGAGGGGGATCACCAGGATCTGTTGATTATCATATTATCGCGATGGCGATTATGAAGGTGTCGATTCGATTTGTATCTCGATTGTGTTTGTATCACGATTTTATAAATATCTCGATATGATATAATTTTTTAAAATATTGTTACACTTCCTTCTACCACCTTAATCCTACCACACAGAATGCTGTGCTGTCTGTCAGTGTGTGAATAGTTTAGAGCGCCACCTGTAGGATAATCGTGGAATGTCAACCATTTTACCATCTCAAATGTAAAAATTATTTTAAAAAATCTCTCTCTCAGACAGGTGAGGCGATATATGAATTGCCACGCAAAAGAATCACGACATGTAACTGGATGTCTCTGTTTCCGTTCCATCTGAATTTTTCCCTGATACCGAGCACTGGGATGGGTTTAAACAACTCAAATCACATGTCACACATGCAGGAATACAGACTGTAAATAATAATGAAATAATATAAAATTCTAAATTAAATAAATACAGTACACTCATAATAAATAACAAATGAATGCAGTAAACTTAGAATAGTCCAAAAAATAGTGTGTGTAGGAGCTAAAGATACACTTGTATATTCTGGATTTAGAAACCCCTTACACACACCCCTATATACCCCCCCCCCCCCCCGCCCCCCCCAACCCACTCATCCCTAAATCCAAGCCAGCCTCACACGTCTAACGAAAAGCTAGACACCAGGCATATTTAACGAAGGAACAGAAAAAGAGAGAAGAAAACAAGAAAGAAAAACATGGAGCTGGAAGTCTGGGAGAGGAGAAAGAGGAACAAAATATTAAAAAGAGAAAAAGAGAGAAGGAGGAAAACAAATATCCATAGGTGTAAACAAACCAATCAAAAACAAAAAAAAGGGAAAATTAAACTATACATTTCTATGAGACAACTGAACTCAGACGCCCAAACCTGTTGAAATTCCAAATCTGCAGTATAGATTGAGTAATGAATCTTCTCCAGGGACAAACAGGACATAATGTCCCTGAGCCCCTGGGCGTGGCTGGGTGAGGTGGCGGTCATGCAAGATTCCGAGCTGTGTTTGATGTGTGCGTGTGTGTGTGATGTGCAGGTGGATAAAGATGAGCCCGTAGTGATGTGGTTGTCAGGGTTACACATCCCCGAGTCGTACCTGACGGCGCTGGTTCAGGCCACGTGCAGGAAAAACGGCTGGCCGCTGGACCGCTCCACTCTGTACACACAGGTCACTCAGTACAAGAGCGAGGAGGAGGTGACGGAGAGGCCGGATCAGGGTCAGAACACACACACACACACACACACACACACACACATATATAACCAGACCATGGGACGCATAGTTACCAAAAGCTTTGGATGTGTGTATGTGTTAGGTTGTTATGTATGTGGTCTGTATCTGGAGGGAGCAGACTGGGAAATGGAGCAAGTCTGTCTGGTGCGCAGCAAACCCAAATCCCTGGTGGTGTCGCTTCCTATTCTCAAGGTGATCCCCATCGAGGGTCATCGCCTTAAACTGCAGGTAAGAGCAACACGACAGCTTATAAACTCTTTATAAACAGGTTTAACAGGTCAGTGTGTCTCAATGCTGATGGATCTAAAAGTGACACAAGTCTATGTGAAGTAAAGCTTCCTGCTATTGCTGACTTGATCTCACTTGATGAACTCTGGCTTGACGAGTGTCTCCTGAGTTTACGTGAGTGTCCTGAGTTTATGAGTCGTTTCACAGTCCTGTGCAGAATTAGCACAATTTCTATGAGTAATAAGGGGCTTAAAATGTTCCAGTGTATCATTGATTAATAATTAATCATTTTATTAATAATTAATCATTTTAATCAATTTTAACTTCATTAGTGACATCACTAACTGAACTAATAATAAAGCCACGCCCGCAAATCAGATCAGATCTTTACATGTAGTTTAAACTTCCAGAAGGAGTTGATTATGATTTAGTTTGACCATGCATGTTAACCATCACACTTTTATCGATGTGTCTTCCTCAGAACACCCTGAGAACGCCAGTCTACACAACGTCCTTGAGGAGGAACGCCATGGGCGTCGGCCTGGTTTTCGAAGCCGACCTTTTCACCACCAAACACCATTCTCACTGGGTCCTACAGGGAGTGTGTCTCTGTCTCAATGCTGACTGAGCTTCTCTTCATCGCTTTTTCTTTTTAAACATAAACACACACCACCAAACAGCTGAGAGGGGGATCGCCAGGATCTGTCGATTATCATATTATCGCAATGCCAATTATGAAGGTGTCGATTCGATTTGTATCTCGATTGTGTTTGTATCACGATTTTATAAATATCTCGATATGATATAATTTTTTTAGATATTGTTACACTTCCTTCTACCACCTTAATCCTACCACACAGAATGCTGTGCTGTCTGTCAGTGTGTGAATAGTTTAGAGCGCCACCTGTAGGATTATCGTGGAACCATTTTACCATCTCAAATGTAAAAATTATTTTAAAAAATCTCTCTCTCAGTCAGGTGAGGCGATATATGAATTGCCACGCAAAAGAATCACGACATGTAACTGGATGTCTCTGTTTCCGTTCCATCTGAATTTTTCCCTGATACCGAGCACTGGGATGGGTTTAAACAGAAGATTGACAACTGTATAAATAAATGATTTTAAAAAATGTTATTAAACTGTTCTTCAGCTAATCTGAAGGCCACATGAAGTTTAAAGGTGTGTAGCAATTGACACTTCAGAAAGTTGGTTGCTCTGTGCACAACAACGTGTCTCAGCATCCGACTTATTGCACAGATGGCGTCCTATCACGGTACCATGCTGTTAGTCACTGAGCTCCTGAGAGCGACCCATTATTTCACAAATGTTTGTACAAGCGGTCTGCATGCCTAGGTTCTTTATTTTAGATATAATAGAAGCACTAGTTTTCCCTGTCAACTAAAGCTGTATAGTATACAGTGTCTGAACATTTCACTTCACTCAGCATTTTGTGCTTTACAGTGAACATTCAGTCAGCGTAGAAAGTGTCTATACAACAAATCCACAGTCAGGGTGATATCAAAGCCGTTTAATTTATAGAGCACCTCTGTGAACTAACAATGCTGTCCAACGAAGATGAAGGGGATACATGCACAGAAACATCATAAAAGTAAAACTATTCACAAGTATAAAGACTGGCATAATGAAAACAAAACTATTAACAGGAACTATATACAGGACTGTGTAGCATACAGTAAATCATTTTGAAACATATCAAACAAAAAAACAAACTATTTCCTTTAGCTATGACCATTCAGAGGTCAGCTCTTACTTTCTCTATCAGGTAGTGGCAGCAGGGGTGGTGGGGGTTGTAGAGGTGGAGATGGCGCTAACAGGGGTGGCACCAGAAGTGGCAATAGGGGTGTTGGATGTTGCGGCAAAAAGGGTGGTGACAGTGGTGGCAACAGCAGTAGTGAGCTTTTCCTTATTCCCTTCCTCCTCTGTCTTCGCTTGCTTCAGTGATAGCAGGTCTGTAGGGGTTGTAGGACTGATGGCATCGATAAAAGCCCAGGATGGCCAGGCAGTGGGCTTCTCCTCCAACTCTTCCTTAATGGCGACAGGTCCTCAAAGAGGGAGGTGGTGGCAGCAGTGGCATTGCCAGAACCCCAGCATTGCCAACTGATGGGCTTCTCCTCCTTCACTTCTTATAAAGTATCCTATAAATAAAGTCCTGGTAGAGACGGTGACCCTCTGATGTCAAAACCGCTGCTAGTCTGATAAATTGCAGATAACTTTGGCCACATGTGGAACAGATCAGCTGCAGTGCAGGTCCCTCCTGCAGCAGCCTCCGTCCACATAAAAGGACCAGTTGAGGGCCCTTCCCAGCTCGTTGATACAGTACCACTCCTGTAGACCCCTTGCCTGTCCACCAACCCGTAACCTTCAGCGTCCGTCAAGACAGCCATCAGCACCTCACCCAGCTTATTTACCACACTGGTCATGCATTGAGTGTTCCCGGAATCAGTTCTGGACAGCTTCTTGATTGACTGTATCAGCATTTGGTTGGTTAGTAAAGCAGAAGAAATCACATGCTAGAACATGTTGTTGAGTCAAAACCCCTCACCTTTTTGTTGGAGTCCATCTTCAGGATGGAGCCAAAGGTCGACGTCACCTTTGTCCTCAACTCGTCAATCCATAGGTGTCCAGCAGCCAGGCGATACTAGGTACTGGCTCCATCTTTCGCACCAGCAGAGGAGTAGGTAGCTGGTCTACTTTGGCTGCAGACCGCAAGCAGGTACGTATGCACAAAGCATGTTCTGCGCCTCTTCCATTCTTCTGTGTGCGGCTTGATGAGAAGAGAGCGAAGGTCTTAAATGCTTCTGCCCAGATCTGGCTTTATTATTTGACCCTGCAGCTTCCTGTCGCATGACAACCTGCAGCACAAAAACACTTTTAAACGACTGCTAAACGATTCTTTAAGTGATACGTTGCTGATGAATGTGACAGTAACTACACCGGCCATTGTGTGACGCATACCTGTGAGTCAGAACTGCCGAGTGGTCAATGTCCAGCTGTTTCCTCACACATCTTGACTAGGCGGCTACCTTCTTTCCACAGTAACTGGAAATGGAAAAGTTTCATGGAAAAGTAAGAGTCACATTATTGGGGAAGACAGCCGAGTCGACTCTATGTAATATAATTCACCTGCTCTCCAAGTGTTCAGTGGCCATGTAGTACCAATCGTCTCTGTCCAGGACTTTGCGTAAGGTCTTGTAGATGCTGCAGGGCATCAGTCTTGACACTTGAGCTGGTACTTCCACATGCGGCATGGGGCCCAGAATAAGAAGGGCCGCTGGAAGAAGGTGTCAGGGGTGGGTGGGGGGACCTTGTTTGTAAACTGGCAGTGGACCAGGTGGGCGGGACAACACCCGCAGCTCCTGAGCCAGGACCGGCATCCTCACAAAGAGGTCCTTGCTGATGCACTCATGCTGCTGCTCTGGAGGAAGGTTTCGGGCAGGAGGATCTGATACAACACAACACTTTTTTTCTTATATGAATCAGACACGTCTTTCTTTTTTTTTTCTTTTTTTTATATCATTTAAATTTTATTTTCCTTTTTGGAGAGAGAATACAATTGTAGGCAAAGAAATTGACAACTTCTCTGCATCAAAATAAATAAATAAATAAATAAATAAATAAATAGTACTTTAAAATAAATAAATAAATAAAAATTATAATACTATAAAATATAATATAAAACATTAAAATACCAATTTGAACAAAAGAACAAAGCAAAACAAAAACCCAGCCAAAATGTCACATACGTAGTGTATTTTCTTCCACTTAACAACTATATACACAACTGAACAACAGAACAAAGGGAGCTTTTACAACAGATGTTAATTTGCGCGTAATTGCCTACAGTGCAGTTGTTACAATTCAGGAAAAATCTGAGCGTATTGGTTTAATGTAGTCCATCCATTTACTCCAGATCTGAAAAAAAATTTTCCCATTTGAGTTCTCAATAAGGAGGGCAGTTTTTCCATCACATATATATTATGTACGGTATCAATCCATTCCTCAACTGTGGGAGGCTCTGGTTTTAACCACTTTCTAGTGATTGCTTTTTTAATTGCTGTAAGAAGAATTAACATCAGTTTTCTATTCTTATTGTTTCCACCGTCTGGAATGATGTCACCATATAAAGATTCACATGTAAAATTGATCTCTATTTCAAAAACCGCTTCCAAATTCCTTTTAATCTCTTGCCAATATGGGGTTAGTTTTCGACAGGCCCAAAATATATGATAATGGTTAGCTTGCCTTTCCCCGCACTCTCTCCAGCAGTCAGTACTATTTCCTTTGTGTATTTTCTGTGTTGGGGTAATAAAGAACCGAATGACATTCTTCCAACCAAATTCTCTCCATATTGTTGAGCTTGTAGACTCCCATTGTAATTTGCAAATTTTCCCCCAATTATCCTCTGAAATATTTACCTGAACCATGAGGCGAGAGACGCTGGGTGTGGTGGCGGAGAGATGGAGGGAGCCCGGTGAACTGTTCCCAGGGTTCACCGGGCCTGGCCGTTTCCCGGGCGAAGAGGGCATATGGCTCTATGATCCATATCATGGCGCAGAGTCCCTCCCTGAAGCGTCGTTCTCACTCTGCAGGCAGTGGTGTTGAAATCTGGTGGTCGGGGCGTGGAGTGAGAGAAAGATGGCGTGATGGGCGGCAGGGTCCGGGGGGCTGGCCTCGGACGGGAGAGCAGGCGCTGGTCAATCCGGAGGGCGAGTTGGATTAGTCCCTCCAGCGTGGTCGGAAGCTCCCGTCCGGCGAGTTCATCCTTAATACGTGAAGTCAGTCCCTCGTAGTAGGCCGTCCGGAGGGCGGCGTCTCCCCAGGTGGTCTGTACGGCGAGAGTGCGGAAATCCGCTGTGTATCGGCTCACGGACGTCCCTCCCTGCCGCAGATTATACAATTTCATGTCGGTCTCCACCTCAGCAGCAGGATGTTCGAATGTAAGCTTTAGTTAACGGGTGAATTCCATCTGTGCCATCCCACTTATCTGGGAGAGCTATAAACATATCAGAAGGGGGGCGGGGGGGCGGCGCCACTGCGACGGGCGTGGCAACAGCCAACTGAGCAGCCACGGAGGGTCGCGTTCTCCTGCCGTAGCTCCTTTTGGAGAGACGCGACTTCACCACAGAGCTTATTGATCAGTTCGGCATGCTGGTCAACCACATCACAGAGGCGAGCAAACTCCGCTGGGTTTACTGCTTTTGGCTCAGTCATTCTGTCACGAGCAACCGAGGGATGAACAGAAAAGCGTTAGCAGTTAGCCCGTGTAGCGTGGATGGTAAACCCAAACGTGGAAGCAGCACGAGTAGGCAGGATAGCCACGCGATTAGTTTAAGAACTCTCTTACACGAAGAGCAAGGATCTACAAATAAACCCGTGTTCTAGCAACACACACTCAATCAAACAAGCAACCCGAATTGGTGAGTACTCACAAAATAGTCGGCGTAGCGTCAGCAAAGGCATGGGCGAACTCAATGACTGAGCAATGTGAAGCGCCATCTTGTTTCCTTTTATGCTTCCTGAAACACGACCGTATTACTTCCGGGTCCTAGTGCCGGTCGTGTTACGTGTGTGCATGACACCTCCCCATTATCATTTATCTCTAAATATGATTTAATCTCATTTTCCAAATTTAGTTTGATTTTAACATTATTCAAGATATCTGAGTTTAATCTCCATACCATAGATCTAGGTTTTTTATCCAGGCCCATCGCCATGAAGATGGGACTGTGGTCCGAGATATCCATCGTACCCAGTTCACAATGTTCAATCAGATGCAGATTTTTTTTAAAAACAAAAAAGTAGTCTATTCTAGAGTATGTCATATGGGGATAGGAGTAGTATGTATAATCCCGGACTTTAGGATTTAGTTCTCTCCACACATCTATAATTCCTATTTCTTTAAACAAGCCATCTATTTTTTTAATTAGTGACTTTGATTCCCTGATATTTTTAGAACTGTCCAACTTGGGGTTTAAACGTATGTTAAAGTCCCCTCCACACACCAGAATTCCTTGAGCTTCAGTAACTGTTAAATCAAATACATCACGGTAAAAATTCCACTCTGAGCCAGGTGAAGCATAGACACTCAAAAAACTAATTAAATTTCCCTCTATTTTGCCTATTATCATTATAAATCTCCCTTATTTATCTTTTATCTCAGATATATGCTCGTAGTTCACCTTTTTGGTTATAAGTATGGCCACACCTCTTTTACGTGTAGATTTGTAAGATGAAAAGTATACATTTTTAAACCCCATTTTGTTTAGTCTTACATGTTCTGTATCATGTCTCACCCCTGCCTTCTTTAGTTTGGTGAAATAAAAGGCCATTTGAGCTTAGCGAGTCACAATCTCCTATTAATCAAAACTTCACTCTATTCAAACTAGGCTTATATAGTTACAACTAAATGTACACAAACTTTATGACGATCCTAAATACCTTTGCCATTCGTCGAGCCCATCAAAACATCGAGGCAATCTAACAGCACCTCCACTTACACTCCGCTTTCATGAAGAGACGCATCTGTGCGAAACCTATGACGACGTCAAACGCGCGTCCACTCTTCGAAAGGTTTGCAACTTCTCTTGGAATAATGGTGGTCCTCTCTGTTGCTTATCTGTGCTCCTGGTGTTCCTCTGCCATGACATTCTCTGAATCCTCTCCATAAAGGTGTTTGGGCGGCTGATCGGCTGCACGGAGAGTCCTCTCTTTGTCATATCCTGCGTTGCCTCCTCAACCGTGTTATATATCTTGACTACAGTGTCCTAAATTTTACTTCATTGTCTTTCAACACCTTACGTATGTCTTTATATCCTCTTCTCATCTGCAGCAACTCTTGGACGTAATCAGTATCAAAGCTGATCCGCTTTCCTTGCCAGGAGAATCCTCTCATCTGCCATGCCTGTCGAAGTATCAGTTCTTTGGTTGTGAAACTTTGAAAGTTAACCACAATTGATTGTGGCGGAACGTCTGTTGGTGGTGGTTTGCCAAACGCTCTGTGTCTCTTTGAAGAGATATGGCCTCGGGAAAAGTTAGATTTTCTTTAAGGAATTTTTCTAGGAAATGGTCCATTGTCGGCGAGTCTTTTTCGGCACCTTCGGGTACTCCGTATATTCTGAGATTATTCCGCCTAGAACGACCCTCCATCTCCACAAGTTTCTCTTCAATTCTGGTGTGACCTTAACACGTCTGTGAGTACTTCTTCGACATTTTGAATCCTCTCTTCTACCATTGCAATTCTACCTTCGGCCTCCTCCCTACCGCCTCCCTACCTTCTGCTTTAGTATTAGAAATTTCAGCCTTAATGTCCTCCAGTTGGGTTTTGTTATCCCGACGAATGTCCCTTAATTCTCTAAGAATGAGGCTCAAGTCAACAGTCTCTATGGTGGAATTTGCTGCGTCTCCCGCATGGCCGCTTGTTTGTGAGCCTGGGAGAGAGCACGCCGATTCATCTTCATGTATTTCTGCGGGCTGCAAGACTTTTTTAGTTTTGCACCTAGTTTCCATGTTTCTCCCCTTTTATTTAAATTAAATATCTCACTTAAATTTTTATTTAAATGTTTTTGGGGCGTTTTCAAAGCCTCACTAAGCGGGAGCGCTAGCTCTATGCTGCCATCTTATCGATGTCCAACCCGGAAGTCTGTTTGCAGACACGTCTTTCATTGTTTGCGCTCACCAACGGGTACTTTCAGTACGGATATTTATCAGAAGAAAACCTTCGCTCGTGAGGCAGCCAGTTTGAAAGCAGGAGGACCACGAGGAGTAGGAAAAGATTTCTCTTCCACAGGAGCTGGAGGAAAAGCAGAACAGAAACAGAACTTTAACGTATCACACTTAACTTATTTTACCTCGTCTTAGGTAATGTAGATGAAGCAGTAAGTATTGAAACATTACTTTCACATACAGAGCTGTTTAAAACGGACACTCACCTGAATCAGCCTGTTGCTGTTCAACAACTAGAGTGGCTTCCGTCATCAAGCACTCATCCTCCAAGAAACCTATAGGCACAATAAATGTCTCTTCAGTTACTGTTTCCTATTTGTTGAAAACTATTATCTGGGTCAAACAGACACGTACTTGACGTGGCCTTTCTCTTACTCCGAGTCGACAGACGTGATGAAATAGCCGCTGATGAGGTGATGGTGGTAGTGTTGGTGGTAGTGGCTGCTGAGGCAATAGAGGAGCTGTATGTGTCCAGGCCCACCAGCTGGTCATCGTCAGCATACCTATCCACATCTCTTACAGCACTGGAGTCATTAATTGCCTCTTTGACCAAACTAACAGCTTCAGCGCAGGCATGAAGATCACTATAGGAGGACCAACGCAGGGATACGAATGTTGGCTTGTCATCCATTTTTATAAATAAGTGAAAAAACAAGAATAGGTAAAAAGCTGTCAGTCAAGATTACAAACACTTTTATGCAGTGATAACAGTGGGATGATTTCCCAGTTAGGAAGCTGGGGTCAGAGCAGAGGGTCAGCACCCCTGGAGCAGATAGGATTAAGGACCTTATTCAAGCCCTCAGCAGTGGCGGTGCTGGGGCTCGAACGCCCAACCTTCTGGTCCGTAACCCATAGACTTAACAGTTTGTGCCACCACTGTATGCATGTTCAAAAAACACCAGCCTATTCTTTAGCGTAACTAAAAAATTTAAAGTTTAGCATGTAAGCTGGACAATGAACACCAGTGTTATCTTAATGATGCACATTTTCACAAAGTAGAGTTTAAATCAGAAGGGTAATATAACAGCAATTTATCCATAATACAACACGTGTTAAAAAGGTCAAACAAAGCCATTGTGAGAAAATACAATAAATGGTGCCCCAATTAAAACATCCATGTTATATGAAATTTAAATGCTATTTTTATAAGATTAGAACTTTAATAATTAAGAAATGTTACAAAATAACGTACAGTATGACTGTGATCCTTTTTTAATTTCACATTTTGCTGTCATTGTGTACATATTTGTTTGGTTTTTGTCCGTTTTATTTGTTCTACATACATCATCCCTCTCATAAGGTGCGTCTAACAGTTGGGGGGGAAATGTGTAATGATCATGACATTTTTAAAATTCATTTTCCTGTTTTACATCCTGGTTTAAGGCATTTGTGTTTAATGGAATCTGTGCGCCCTCTGGTGGAAACTAATTATATTGCAGATAAGCATAAAATCTGAGTATTAAATTAAGCTTTACAAACATTTCTATATTTTCAAGACCATTATTTAAAGCTTATATAAACTCATTTATACAGTTGAATGACACTGACTTCACTGTTTAATTATTCATGCACTAATTACTTGAATTACATTCGGGGTTTTTTTTCCTTGTAATGATCATTTCTGGCCACTAGATGGTCGTAGGTTGTAATAAAAAACGAGCTGTTAATTCTCTTTAGAATAATCGTTTAGATTTCGTTGTTGTCTCTGGGAAGTGTACACACAGTCAGGTGCTCATGTGTCAAGGTGCAGGCATGAACTTTTTCAAAATGCTAGCCTTCTCTCCACACACACACACACACACACACACACACACACCAGTAAGTAAAGATTTTATAATTCCACAGGAGCTCAGGATTCACCGCCACACACACCAGAATAAAGCTGCTAGTACACATTAATAAACAAACAAATAAATAAATAAATGCTAAGCATTTCCTCTACAAGCAACAGTTCCACCAGCTGATTCATTTCTTCCGATTTCTGATTTATATCAGTGAACTTTCTCAACAGCATTCTTTTTCATTTATAATCAAGCAAATGAATTTGTGTTTAATAATAAGACCATTTAAGCCTCTAATTCACAGTGACATCAGTTTGTGGATGAATTATAAACATTCGCCACCTGCACCGTCAGTGTCTCACCAGTCGGTGGCGTCATAAACCAGCGCCTGTCCTCGCTGCGGTCCTCATTCTGAACTTGAGCCAGAACTCAGGCCTTTCCAGCCTCTCCTATGTTTAATCTCTTAAGACAGAGCTCTTTATTAAGTCACCCGTGTGCTTGATTCCACATGACATTTCAGCGAGACCTCCGAGATCAGGAGAGAAATGACGCGCGCCGCGGGAACAGAGGGCCTGCTTTGTGTTCTTTTAATCACAATCCTTAAATTATTTCTGCAGATTGTGTTTCACTCGGCCTGTGTGCGGATACACCGATCAGCCAGAACACTGAAACTGCTCACAGTGACGTGAGCAGCATTGATATATTCATACACATTATGTGTGTGTATATTTGGTGTCAAGTGAACAGTCAGATTTCAAAGTGTGTTGGAAGCAGGAAACATGGGCAAGAGTACGGATCTGAACGAACAGACAGATTTTGATGTCTGTTAAAGGAAACAGCAGGTGATAGCGGGAGTGCAGCGGTCAGGACCTAACAAACATCTCTATCAGGAGCAAAGTAACTATTCAACTATTTGTAGTGAAATAAAGAGTTGAAATTTTTTATTCTGGCTATGATCTGGATGTGTGTGTGTGTGTGTGTGTGTGTGTGTGTGTGTGTGTGTGTGTGTGTGTGTGTGTGTGTGTGTTTTACCTTGGTGCACTATGGGAAGAAGTTGAGTCAATGGAGACAGTGTGTGAGGTGTCTTCCATGATAAAACACTGTGTCAACGACAAGTGAAGCTGAAGACGAGGAGCCAGACGATGCTGAGCGGTGTTTTTTGAAAAAAGTTTCCAATGTTTCATGAGGGCCAAAAGTCAAGACTTTACAACCTTTTTGCTGCAAGTAAGACAATCAAAGCATTTTTATTATAAGTTACAAGTTATCTTCCCACATCTTGTTCTCTCTCTCTCTGAAGGGAGTATTCTCCAGCTCCACATTTCCTGTAGAAAAGAAAGGAAACATCAGTCAGCCATAAGAGCGGTGTGTGTGTGTGTGTGTGTGTGTGTGTGTGTGTGTGTGTGTGTGTGTGTGTGTGTGTGTGTGTGTGTGTGTGTGTGTGTATGTGTGTGTGCGTGCGTGCCACGGAACTCATGACCATTAAGAACCTGCTGTTGGAGTTGCGCTTTAAATCCGAGAGAGTTTGTGTAATTTATGCTTGATGGCCAGATGTTTGTACTTGAATCTGCCATATTTCGGCTCACACACACACACACACACACACAACCCGCGGGTCACAGGAGGAATCCAGGACATTCATATAGAACTTGATATATATTTCCTGACTACAGGAGCTTGTGCGCTTAGAGTCTGTGGAAAAGTTCACATCCGTATCAATTATTGATGAACAGAGCAGTAAAAAAAAAAAAAAAAAAAACGCAAAAACATTTTTTCCTTTTCTGTCCAGTGTCCCTGAGGTTCAGATTTGTTATTTTGTTTAGCCGAGGTTTAAGTTCACCTTCATTTTTGTCCTTTTACTCCTAATACTGTTCCACTGAGTCACATGACCCACACGGCTTATAGGAAAGTTAAACTGTTCACTAAGTAAAGAATAAAAGTCTTCATGTGGTTCAGTTATGGGAGTTTAATCAGCGGTGATGTGATGTGATGTGAAACCTGGAGTCACTGTAACTAGTCGATCTTTTTATCTTCTCTCTGATGTTAGCAGCTATAAACGCTCGTATAAACTAATCAGCTCAGCTTGTCACATTAACGAGGGACGTCTAGGAAGCGTGAACTCTCCTGTAAACTCTTCTGGCTACGCCGTTACCTCCGACTGTTACAACCGGCTGCAATTGGAGACTCCTTACAGAAAATGTATCATTTATTTATCTGTTTTAATTGTTTTTGTGTTTGTTTCTAACCCATTGGTCTGTTTAAAGTGTTCAGTTTGTTCTTTGTTCTTTGCTTTTCTTGTGTTTTATGAACTAAATTTCGCTCTGCTCTAATTTATTAGCCTAAAGAAACATAAGCTCAAGGTGCCTTTTGTGTTGGTGGCAGAGGAACAAAGTCATTCTGTAGCTTTAGCGAGATAAATTTTAGCTGCCAATTCAACACCCCCCAGAAATAACGAGGTAGACAAACAAGCCGTCGCCTTCAGAAGGTCTCATTATGAGACAAAGCTTTGCTCCTTTTAGCCACCAAGTTTAAAAAAAAAAAAAAACAGCACATTAATATGTCTTAGTTAGCACCGCGTGCAAATCTGCACAAGTGGAAGCGGCCAGGTTGGGGCTTTATTTCACTACAAACACTCTCTGTTTCCTCTAATCCCACCTCGCTGATTTATACACGAGGGGAGACGTGCCAGCAAGTGCCTGCTGAGTGCCCTAGTGACCCTCCCTCCTCCCTGCGTATCTGCCCCCGAGGAGGTCACCGGGGCAAATATGTGAGTGTACACAAGCAGCTTATGAGGCAGTAAAGAAAAGCTCTAGCTGTAACTCAGTAGGAAAGGCGGGGATAATGAAACGGCAGCACAAAGACGCAGTGAGGAGACAACGATCAGCGAGAGCTCGAGTGAGGACCTGGACGTGAGCGGAGACACACAGCTCAACAGGAATGATCCTCAGATTATCGTTAGTCGCCAGAGAAAGGGATTTGGCTCTCAGCTTGGCATCTGAGAATCTTGAAATGTCACAAGTCCCCCAGGACATTATTGTCCACCCATCACTTCCATCCCTCTGCCTCTATTTCCTTGTCCTCTTCCTCGATTGGGAACATCTGGATCAGAACGACTGGCTCTGCTAGGCTGAGGTACAAGGATCACCCTCCGAGAGTCTGCGGTCGACTCTGTTACGCACAGACGAACTCGAGTCAATGGGACTATTCATTAAATTGCACGGACAAAATCACTCCGAGACACACTGTGGATGAGATTAGAAAGTTGTGGTGTTTTTTTATTCTTAATACCTTTAAGTGGAACTTTGGGAAAATGTTGGAAGGCGAATACACAAGAGCCTCAGCGTTAAGTTCAGAGAGAGTGTTGCTAAGCGACTGGGTCGAGCGTGAGCTAGCTAACCATTCAGATTATTCATTTAGCAAACATGTAGCTTTCAAATTTTGCATATGAACCATTTAAAAGTAAAAAACATACGACAGACTTTACATGAGAAAAGCTTTAGGGGGCGTGGCATTGACAGGTTGGGTTTATTGTACAATGTTGTGAATATCACAAGAACCGCCCACTTCGTCAACAACAACAAGATAAACACTAAAAGTGTGTTAAATTTACTATACATCTGTGGCTCTATGTTTACAAATTCGATTTTCCCCGAGTGCTGATATCTGATATCCGGCTGTTCTTCTCACCAGACGAGGTACTAAAGTTTTATTTGTAGCTCCGGAGAGAGAGAGAGAGCGAGAGAGAGCGAGGAAGCGAGCGGTCAGACGAGCACAGACTGAGCTTCGGCTGGTTAGACTGCCTGCAGGGGCAGGTGTTTAACTTGGAGTTGCACCACGGTGATGTGGTTTTCCAGAGTGTTTGTTCAGAAACCCTTCAGGACACTTTATTCACTGGGCACAAGAGAGACACTTCTCATGTCTCTCTCTCTCTCTGTCTAAACTCCACGTTTAACAGGAAAGAGTGAAAAACGTATGTATACAATACAACTCAACCAAATACGGAGAATATTTTCCAGTTATGCAACATGTTACAGCCTGGAGACTTTTGTCTATATATCAGTCTATCCGGTGTCGTCTGCAGTCTGGACGTGAACCCAGCAAAGATCCGACATGTATATAAATTTCATTATTTATTTCAGCTTGATACAATTTTCTTTATGCGGACACAAAGCAGCTTTACAGAAATAAAATGTCTGGATATAAATTGAAAAATGTATACATTTTAATCCAGTGGCAAGGACACCTCTCCAAGCCATCATTACCCCTTTTCCACCAAAGTGAACCAGGTGCTAGTTCCTGTCTGGTGCTAGTGACGGCTCAGAGCCAGTTTAATAGTGAACCTCCTAAGACCTAAAAGTCGCGTCATTACATCACTGTATACGTCTGTGTATATTTCTACTTTCGCAGCAATGCTAGTGGCAAGAAAAAGAAGAAGATGCTAGCAGGAAAACAATGCTAGCAGCAAGGACTATAACAACAATGGTGAACGTAAAAATGGCTTTGTGAGCCGTTCTCCTGGCTTTATCATTACAAGAAAGCATTTGAGCTGCCCATAGCATATTGAGTCCATTTTTTAAAGATGGTGTCGACAAAAGCCCCTGATGTAAGATGTTCTTTGTTCTGGCCCAGTTTTTGTGCTGCCATGGAACCGTTTTTTGAAAACAAAGAACTAGTTCGAAATTGGGCACCGGCTCCGAACCAGCTCTGGAACTGACTTGGTGGAAAAGGGGTACTTGAGGAAGGAACCTGTAGAGGAACCTGGCTAAACAGGGAACCTGTGCTTGTTGAATGTGACTGTAACGAAATTCATTGTTCATTTAGCCAAGACATTTCATTGAGAGTTATACATGTTCACAATTGTTCATAGATTTATTACAATTAGTGATGACAGAGCGTCTTCTTTAAAACAAACAAATAAACAACAAAAAAAAGTTTTCAATTTTTAAACATGAATAAATGGCAGAATATGTGTGTTCAAATTTGATTCAGGTTGCTTAACATGTAAAAGGAAATGTTTAATGTTTCATTTGTAGCTATGATTTTGTAATAGAGATTAACCCTTTTAGATGAGTTTTATTTTTCAATACTTTTTTTTTCTTTTGTCAATTTTTTTCAAAATGTTTAATTGTTGTCAAAGTTATGGTGCAAATCAAGGTGAAGTTACCATATACCCCCCCCCCCCAAAGGCCTGTACATTAAATGATTTAACAAAACACAAAGTTAAATCCACATTTATTTAAACATAAAAAAAAAAAAAAAAAAATGTACAAAAATACAAACATACCTATTTTCTAAAAATACGTGTTTTTGTACCTTGGGAAACTGATACTGGCACGGACACAGTAACAGACCAAATGTGTTTCATCACCTGATTAAGGACTCTTCATGTAACCAACCAGTCCTGAGCGCTCCCTGCTAGTCAGGAAACACTAGGATTTGTGCTGTTTGCCGCCACAACTGTATGTTTCACATTTGTAAATAATAGACTTGGACTCTAGACTTCAGTGGGACTCAACGACCTCAAAGACCAAGTGGCAAAAGGACAACTTTTCAGATTTCTGAGGTTTGATGATGCACTCTTCTTCCAAAATCTTGCATTCCACAAAGTACTCACACAATAATGATTTCACAGTTCCATCAACACACACACACACACACACACACAGGTGAACTAATAAGACACCGTTTGCTCACTCGCAGGTTAGACGAACCCCCCACCCCCCTTCTCCCACAACCATTTGTGTTTTTATGACCTGTTTCAACACCTAATCATCAAGGTTCATTGACTCAGGTGTGCTTTACAGGGGGCCATTCAGAGGTTATAAAGACGTAACGCTGTAATTGTTTGTTGTTAGGAATTTAATCTCTTCTATTCAGGGTCGCTTTACATATTTAGTGTGGATTGACGAGTGTATTGCGTTTCTCTGCTCCTTTGAGAACTAAACCACAATAAACCAAATTGTTAGCCTTAACAGCGAAAAATAGTTTTAAACGACCCACACAGGTCTATAAATAAGCCCTCGGATTAAATTTGGAAGGAAATTGTGTCGTTTATCCATCAAACATGAGGCGTGCTCTGAGACCGAACAGCATGTTTCAGTCAGCCCGACTCCCATGTGTGTATCAGCTCGGGAATCAACAGGGCCGTATTTTAGGCTCGATGTCATCATTGGAACGGATTAGGATTTTACTCGTTCTTTATTCTTAAACCTCGTTTCAGTCTGTCTGAGCAGTTAAGGATGAAAACAGGTGAGTTGGACTTTCTGTGAAAGATTGAGAAACATCTGGCATTTTCTTTTATAAACTAGAGCATTTCTGTAGTTATATTATAGATACATGTACGTATATACAGTTATTTATATATATATTGTATATACATGTTTTATTTATTAGAATTTATTAGAATGTTTAATGATGAGATGTATTGTTGTTTACTATGTTGCTTTAACATTTTATATTCTGTAGGTTTATATTTAATTTATCAACATTAACGCCAGAAAATCCATTTAGACACATAGCTAGATAAAAGTTACAGTAACAGAATTTCCCAAAGCTCTGTTTTCTGCAGCACTACTAAATTCTGATTGTTTAGAAGCAGTTGATTAATTTTCTGTAGTGACAGCTCTGACATTAGTGCAGTTTTCTATTAATTCTAATCACTTATCGTTTCTATAGTAACAGCTCATTCACATGGATGTCCAAGTGTTTTATGGAAGGAGTCTACAGTGCCAGCGCTCTGTAACAGTCTGACGTAAAACAGTACTTTTATGTTTTCGGACATTTTCAGGACAAAAGAAGTTTATAATTGTTTTGTTTCTGCTTAAAGAAAGAGTGGCTGGGGAGGAAACGACTATGTTATAACTGCTGTCACGTAAGTGATGTTTTTTTGTTGTTGTTGTTTTTCACGTTTTCCGACATGAAATCCTACATGGATGAAATGTCTGATGTGATGTTTAATAATTAATTGAACATCTAGTATATGTAAGAGGTATATGTATCTAGTATATGTAATAATCAGAAACAGTAACTCTGCTTCATTGAAAATAAGACAAGATGTTAAATACACCTTTTTAAATGCAAATACATAACATACAATGTATTTGTTTACAATGTATATATTACATAATTTTTTGTTGAGTGAGTTTAAATGTTACTTCTAAAGCGCTGTAACTATAGTACAACATAACTGTGTGTAACTGCAGTGATATAAAATACATGTGACACACTTTGCTGCAGTTTTTGGAACACAGCCATGGCAGCAGGTCTGCGGTGCTGTGATTTTACATTGTGTTAGTGGGGGAGTTGTGCAGCCTGGGGACTGTGTGTGTGTGTGTGTGTGTGTGTGATTAGATAGGAAGCTGTGTGAAGGAATGGGGTTGGCTGATGAATCTCACACACACATACACATGCGCACACATTCACAAACACACACGAAAACTCCTATAAATGAGTACTGTACATCACATAAAACAAACCTTAAACTTGATAGTTGGTAGGAAATATTCCTTTTATTCTTTTACATTTTTTTATGTAAAAACTTTTTTTGTCCTAAAAGTTGTCCTTGTGGGAACCAGCTAGACTGCAAAATGTCAGACAAGTGTGATTGTTTGCTCCCCACCACGATACAAACACACACACCCACATGCACACGCGCACACACACACACACACATTTGTCTTACCGTTTATAAGGACCTACCAACCTTATAAGGACCTATTATTAATACCATACTATACATGAATCAAACCGTAACATATATATATAACTTTTTTGTTCTAAAAGTCCTTGTGGGGACCAGCTAGAGTCCTCACAATTCCAAAGTGTCAGACAAGTGTGAGTGTCCTCACTAAGATATAAAAACACTCACTCACACACACACACACACACGTTCTCTCTCTCTCTCTCTCTCTCTCTCTCACACACACACACACACTCAGCGGACGCTATAAAGCCGTTCTGTCGGCTCGCTGTTGGTTTAAAGTGCTGGTGATGTGAGAAGGGAAGGAGCTGCAGGAACTTTCACACGTTTTCGCTTCTTTTCTTCTGGATTTCGGGACGAAACTCGCCGAGTCTTTATTACTTTCTCTTTTTATTCTGGACTTTTCGGTTCTTGTTTTGCTTTTATTTTCGGGCAGCTTCTTTCTGACAGCAGCACAAAGTCTCCGCACTGCAGGGCTCCAAAACAACGCGATTTAAGATCAAAGGGAAGAAAGAACAGCGCGCGTGGACACACACACACACACACACACACACACACAGAGCCGTGATGAGCGCGTGCCGCACAGACTCGGTTCCCGCGCTCCGCCGGTGCGCTTCCCGCCGCGCGCTCGTGCTGCTGCTGGTGTGTGGTGTGTGCGGTGTAACGGGGACCTGGGGCCCGGGACTGTACACACATCACACCGGGACCTCAGTCACCCGGGACCCGAGCAAGAGGTATATTACACCTGGTGTGTGTGTGTGTGTGTGGGTGTGACGCAAATTTATATCCAATTAAACCTGTGTGATTATATCCAATTAATGTATTACTGCATATAACTAGTGTAATATAAGAAAGCTGACTTCGAAGGGGGAAAGTCACTGACAGTAGAAAGTTTTATATGTTAGTAATATTTATTTAATATTGAACAGATCTTTTTAGTGAACAGATGATTTTACTGTAATAAATTAAATACTATTCACCAGTATAAAGAGTTTGTAGAAATCTTTAAAAGGTTAAAGCTAAAAAAATAATCTCATCAGCTTTAATGTAGTCAGTGATATTATTATTATTATTATTATTATTATTATTATTTCAGTTTGAAGTACACATCTGTCAGCGCTGTTTTTTCAGCCAAAGTGAAAATATGAACTAATCCCAGTAAAAATATTCACTTTATCTTTTCTAATGAATATCTATTGATGCAGATCTTTGTTTACATTGAGACAGTAGCGCATTAACATCGCTTTTACTCAACATTTAGATTTCACTGATGGTGCAGATTAAACTTCAGGCAGAGATCTAAGTACTGCAGAAGATTCAGTAAGTTCTGTACAGCGGTCGATTTAAGACACGCCCACAGATGAATGCATGCGCAGTACGCTGTCAAAAACTTGCGATTTATAATCTGGTGCAAAAAACTGCTCAACTTCACTTCTACTAAACATTTCGATTATATTTTTTGTTAAACATTTTGATTGAACACTTACACTTTGATTCAGATTCAGTAATATAATCCAAAAAACAAAACGAACAAAAAAAAAACCTAATAGTTAGGGTCAGAATTAAAAATGTATCTTGTGCACTCCTGACATTCACATTAAGTTTTTTTGAATTGGCAAGTTTGTAAAATAAATGACCGACTTTTAAACACGTGTACACAATGAATCAGCCATAACTCTGTTATAGATCCTGTTCCATTAGTTTGTGTTTACAGTTTGTCTTCACGTACAGGGTTTGTTCTATCCCCAAGTACTTGTGTATGTTTTTTAGTCTGTGTTTTCGACTGAGCTGCTGCAGAACTGCAGTTTCCCTCTGGATTAATAAAGATTTATCTTATCTTATCATCATTTACAATTTCATCAGTCGGGCTGCTTCAGATTCCGAGTAAACCGAGTCACATGTGGATCATATAAACTGTATCATCAAATATCAGATTAGTGTTTTGTGATTAATCACAATCATATCATTTGATATTGTGAAGTTTTACACTACTCATAAATACTGTGTGTCAGAGGCTTGGAGAAATTATAGTTGAAGGAAAGTTTGTATAACGTGTCCAGATTTTACTGCTCACTGCAGAATTCCAGAGCAGTGCTGAGCAGGACGATCTGATCACGTGGATATGATGGTGATGATGATGATGATGAATTAAGTAAAAGTACTGATAGAAACCTTCAGCGTGTCTGCTGCAGCTTGTCCACCCTCGTAATCATCTGAAGAACCTGTTTTCTAGTGTGTGTGTGTGTGTGTGTGTGTGTGTGTTGTTTAGTAAATGTGTGTATATTGATCCCTGATGTGTTCTGGAGTCAGGTGAGAACTCAGGCATCTCGCTCCGGCACACACAAACCCCTGAGGAAGGATCTGCTTTCACTCAGACCTTATAGCTGCGCTCAGGTTGCCAGGTCTTGGCAGAATATTTCAGCTAAAATAAATCTTAAAATCAGCACAAAAGGATCTGATGCCGTTCTGAGAAACATCGCAATCGACATACGATCCATGTTAATGTTGAAACCTTTGCAGCACGGCCTGGTTTTAAACAACCAAATCACAGAGCAGAGCTGAGAACGCCAAACACCTTCATGATGCTCTATTCAAAGTTTATAAAAACTACAGATAAAGTAAATGAAACTAAATGACTGCATTTTTTCCTTTTTTTAAGAAAACTTTGCCACTAAGTAATTTTTAGAAAGTTTTAAAAAACCTCAGTGACTTTTCATAACTAATAATTGATACACGTCAGGAGTCTGCTTTGATTCAATTCTAGAATATAATACATGTGGGATATCTGAAGACTTTTGTATGATGCAGAAAACACTTTATGATACTTTATTTCTACGATACTGGATTTTTAACAAACTGCCTGCAAAACTGTCTCGTTTTAAAATAGTAACTTTAGCTAAATTCATTTGATGAAAAAAGGAAAGAAAGAAAATAACCAGTTAAAGCTGTAGCATTTGACATTTTTAAATAGTACATTGTAAAATACAAAAATGTAAAAAGTTTTATGTTTAAATTTTAATGTTAATATTTAATGTTAATATAGCGCTGATTTTGTTCGTTATTTAAAAAAATCTGAAATGTTTTGAGATGATGTAATAAGATATATCATCACAGATTATGATCTGATTGATTATATAGATATTATATTTTATATAAATATATCTATATATATCTAATATATCTTTAGTCATGTTAAATACATAATAATGTTAATTTGTTGTTTCTTGGAAAAATGAGTAATAAATTAGAAATGTGTTTGTGATGTGTACAGCTAATCTATTTTTTATAGCTTGAGCTCAAAGAGAGATCAGTGACGTGTGTGTGTGTGTGTGTGTGTGTGTGTGTGTGTGTGTGTGTGTGTGTTTATGACTGTAATTAGTCGTAGTTAGTATTTATTTAGCGCTCACTTCAGCACCACAATCATCCGTTGATTCTTCTCGCTTTAGCGTCGGAGATGTTTTAACTTCAGCTGCAGCTTCAACTGTGATGAGTCAGAATTCTCTGTCCTGACTTTCACTGTTCCTCTTGTCAATTCACATTCTCTCTCTCTCTCTCACACACACACACACACACACACACACACAGACATTAGCATACAAAACAAGTCCACATCCATCTTACTGTCATTGTGTGTGTGACACTCAGCTTCCTCTTTCCTGTGGAAACGCCCACGTCTCTCTCACTCTCTCACTCGCTCTCATCCTCGCCGTTCCCATTGTCCTCCTGAAGCCCCGACTAAGGACCTGCTTTCACTCAAACCCTCGCGCTGGTTTATCATTTTAAAAGAACTCTTACAGGTTGTGAAGGTTCACACTGAGACACAGCCGACGCCCTGCGCTCTCACATGCTCTCTCACTGGAGTGTGTTTGACCCGAACCCTGGCGTGTTTCTCGCTCTCCCACAGGATCACACTGTGGTTATGAGAGAGGTGACAACGAGCGATTCGAGCCGAGACTGCAGACATGTTACGTGTCCTGAACACGAACGCCGGAGCGAATAATACGCAGGCAAGATGTGTGAAACCGGATCTTTATATAATGTACAGTCTCGAGCACGGACCGATCTCTAGAGCTTTACTGGACACGGGGTCAGGGGTTAGACCAGCGACTTCCGCCTAGCTGTCAGAAGCGGCCGCATAATCCAATCTAAAGCCTGTAGAGAGCAAGCTGCTGCCGGATGAACTCTTACACACACACACACACACACACACACACACACACACACACACACACACACTGCTCATGATCAGTCGTACTGTTATCCTCAGCGTGTTGCTGTATAATTTCATCTTTTAACTTCATATTCCATGTGACCTAACGTCAGTTCCTGGTGTGTATTCGTGTTATCAGGTGTGTGAAGACACTCGATGATGTCATGTCTCGCTAAAGATCTGTATATGTGTGTGTGTGTTTTTGATAGGATGTTGGCAGAACGGTCGCTCATTTCCATCCTGTGATCATGCTGAAAAACACTCCAGTGTGTGGCCGAGATCCGAACCCTGTCAAATACAAATATTTACCCTGTGTGTGTGTGTGTGTGTGTGTGTGTGTGTGTGTGTGTGTGAAGTACGCAGGTGTGGATGAGTGCCTGTGGTCTCCTCACTGTGAGTTTATCTCCTCCTGTCACTCAAACTCACAGGGACAGACAGTGTTTAGCAAACAGACACAGCTGGATCACCTCTGGAATTCTAAAGCAAGCAGTGCATTCTGGGAGCGATTCCTTCACCACAGGACGCCGGGTCAAGCCGAGTATCTGATAGCCGGTTCCTTTTGACCCGCGATTCGAGCTCCTGTAGTGAAGACGTTAGCGATCTCTAGTTACGTCTCGGCTCATCGAAGATCTTGAGCTGTAGATGGACCGGTGTGTGTGTGTGTGTGTGTGTGTGTGTGTGTGTGAGGTGGCGTCTCATGGACAGCTTTACTACTCCACATCATCCTCCATGTTTCTCACCTCCAGCTCTACCAAGTCCATTAATTTTGTTAAACTGTGTTAAGTTTGTGAACGTCCAGCTACTTTAACGTCTATGTAAATGAGCTCCCGCTGAGCCACACCCCCTCCAGGGAACATCAGAGATGAGCCACATGCCGGGGGAGGGGCTCTTCTTATATGATGTCACATTAGGGGAAAAAAAAGATCTAACTAGATTGTTTACACACAAAAACTGGACAAAATGTGAAGCAGGTTCTGTTTTTCCTTCACATTAAACAAAAGGAAAATGTTACTCGTAATTTTTTTATACTAAGTTTAGTTGATTTCATTTAGAAACCACAACCCAGCATTTATCCCTTTATCACTTCTCACCTAGTTTGACTCCTCCTTTCATTAAAGTGGCTTTAATTAAAACCTTGAAATGTCAAAAAACGAATAAACTGGAAATACTGTTGAAGAATAACGAGCACATGACTGTCTACAGTACAGACCAGATGTAAATATTGTTCTGACATTTAAATTAATATTAATAAAATAAATATACTGAAGCTGCCCATGGGCTTAATTTTAGTGTGAGATCTCTACAGGATGTCGCTGGCTCCACACCCACACCGCGGCTCTGCCCCTGGATCCCGAGACAGGAACTTCAGCAACAGGTCCATGTTCTTTAACCTGCAGCTTTAGGAACCTGAAAATCTCCTTCAACCAGGTCTTCATGGGTTTATGCTTCGTTCTACAGAAGATCAGAAGTGATCCAGAGCATGCAGATTAGATTATTCACATGTTCAGATTAAATTTATTCACATGTTCAGATTAGATTTATTCATGTGTTCAGATTAGATTTATTCACATGTTCAGATTAGATTATTCACATGTTCAGATTAGATTTATTCACGTGTTCAGATTAGACTGATTCACGTGTTCAGATTAGATTCATTCAAGTGTTCAGATTAGACTCATTCACGTGTTCAGATTAGATGTATTCACATGTTCAGATTAGATTTATTCACGTGTTCAGATTAGATTTATTGTGTTCAGATTAGACTCATTCATGTGTTAAGATTAGATTCATTCATGTTTTCAGATTAGATTCATTCAAGTGTTCAGATTAGACTCATTCACGTGTTCAGATTAGATGTATTCACATGTTCAGATTAGATTTATTCACTTGTTCAGATTAGATTTATTGTGTTCAGATTAGACTCATTCACGTGTTCAGATTAGATTCATTCAAGTGCTCAGATTAGACTCATTCACTTGTTCAGATTAGACTTACTCACGTGTTCGCCTGCATGTTTGTTCCACTCGGGTGATTATTCAGGTAGTGTAATATTTGAGTGTATGTACACGAGTGATTAGTTTGTCTCGAGCTCGGCGTACACCACACACACACACACACACACACAGGAGTGTAAATCGGGACTCCGGCAGCTTGAGCAAGTGACAGTTCCCTCACGCCTTGTGGTGGGGATGAGGTGTCGCGTTTCACACATCTGCGTGGTGTGAAGTGTAGCACTTTCCTAGCGCGCGTCGTACGCCGTGGTGATGTACACACCCTCATGTGTTCGATGATCCAGAGCGAGAAAGCTTCTTCAGCATGACACCTCGACCTCTTTTTCTCTCTTTTATTGATTGATTTATTATTTTTCGTCAGGACAGACGTGCTACCTCCTCGCCCCTCCCCCAGCATGTGCGTGCGCTCCATTAGCACGGTGACCTTGTGGACATGTCCAGGATCCTCCTCTCCGCTCCTGCATCTTGCAACTCTCTCCCGCTTTTGTTTTCCGGCCCCGCGTGACTCTCTCTCAGCACTTCATTAATCTTTGTTGTACCTCGGAGCGGTGTGGTGCGGTGTGGCGCGGCGGGACCCTCAGCTCGGCCCTAATTGGGTTATATCCTCCCTTTAGTGGGCCTGTGGGACGAGCGCTAATGTAACAGGATGATTGAACGACTTCCTGTCTCTCTTTCTCACATTCTTTCTTTTTTTCTTTCTTTTCTGAGTGCTGCTTTGTCGTTTGTTTTCCTTCTTATATTCCTTAATCTGGGCTTTCTTTCTGTTTCTTTCTCTCCTCCCACTCCTTCTTGGTCGACGGCCATATCTGTCAATCTCCGCTCGCTCCCGACGCGCAGAAAAAAGTCTCTTTTGTTTTCCTTCGCCGCCAAAAACGTTGAGAAACCGCTTGTGATTTTTATCTCGCAGAATTTCATTTCGGGAATATTCTCATCATTCTCGGGATCGCCGCGTGTGTCGGGGCAGAGGGTTTACTCAGACCGGGACGCCAGAGTTCTCATTCTCATTCTCAGCTACTCTTTCTGTCTCTCTGTCTCTCTCTCTCTCTCTCTCTGTCTCTTTTCTCTCTGACTCTCTCTCTCTCTCTCTCTATCTCACTCTCTCTCTGTCTCTCTCTCTCTGTCTCATTCTCTCTGAGTCTCTCTCTGTCTCTTCTCTCTCTGTCTCACTCTCTCTCTGTCTCTCTCTCTCTGTCTCTCTCTCTCTCTGTCCGTCTCTGTCTCTCTCTCTCTCTCTGTCTCTCTCTCTCTCTCTGTTCGTCTCTGTCTCTCTCTCTCTCTCTGTCTCTCTGTCTCTGTCTCTTCTCTCTCTGTCTCAATCTCTCTGTGTCTCTCTGTGTCTCTCTCTCTCTCTCTCTCTCTGTCTCTCTGTCTCTGTCTCTTCTCTCTCTGTCTCAATCTCTCTGAGTCTCTCTCTATCGCTCTGTCTCAATCTCTCTGTGTCTCTCTCTGTCTCACTCTCTCTCTATCTCTCTTTCTCTCTCTTTGTCTCTCTCTCTCTGTCTCACTCTCTCTCTCTCTCTGTGTCTACTTCCCCATTTTATTTATTTTTTATTTCTCACTTTGTGCCTTGGCGTGGATTTACTGTACTCTCTCCAAACTCAGAATTCTGTGCTGGTTTCAGCATTTTTCCCGCTTGGATCCATCCATTCATGTTGAAAGATCGTTTATTACACGTGTGTGTGTGTGTGTGTATGTGTGTGTGTTAGTCATACTTGGATTCTAAAATTAGATATTAATTAAGATGACTGCACCGATTGTTAAGAGTTTTTACAGAGTAAAAGATTTCAGTTTCAGGTTTTAAACAGAACACTTTTTAAACATGCTGAGCTCTTTCTGCAGACGGACTCGGGCCGTTTCGAATCCCACTGCGTTAGATCTGTGATCTCGGCCTGAATCAGATTCTGTTAGATTTTATTCTATTCAGCTGAACCAGAGGCAGGATGTGATTCTGTACTTAAGCACATATTTCACGTCTGTACTTTGACTTGATTAGTCTGATTATTAGACGTCTTTTACTTTTACTCCACTACATCCTACAGCAGATGTTCTGTTCGTTCTACATTTCTGCCTACCGCATTAGTGCGTAGCATTCGAAGCGGTAATATCGCCTCCTGTACATAACTGTGTTATTTGCCTTCCCTCCATGAAACACTTACTCTTGTAGCAGGTGTTTGGAGTGGGTTTACAAACCGACATTACTCTCAATATCTCAATATTAATCTCAATATCTAAGGCTTTAAACCTAAATATGAACCAAAAGCTCGGTATGTAAAGAGTTAAACATTCCGGCTTGTCGTTTAGAGATGACGGGGTAAAGGGTGTCAGATTCACCCTGATGATGATAACGCGTTTCTCATTCATCACATTATTTATCAGAAATTCCGAAACCTCTGCTTTATTTGTAGAAATGTTTTATTTTATACCTAGTAGTGATTAAACTCGTCTCATCCTCCCTTTTCTTCTGTTTAAGTAGCCCGTGGCTGTAGTGTTTATTCTCAGCTCACTGAAGACTCAGAGACTCTTTAGTGAATAGCGACGTCTGAGTAAATCTGTCCCGCGCACAGACAGCGAGGTGAGATTAGAGAGATAATAGGCATTAAATTGCCATTTAACAAGTGCTCGCTCTCTCTCTCTCTCTCGCTCCCTGAGGGTTCAGACAGGATCAAAGCTTTCTGACTCCCTCACTGTCTCTAAAAGCAGCCTAGGGGTCCTTTATGTGTGTGTGTGTGTGTGTGTGTGTGTGTGTGTGTGTGTGTGTGTGTGTGTGTGTGTGTGTGTGTGTATATATGTGTGTGTGTGTGTGTATGTGTGTGTGTGTGGGTGTGTGTGTGTGTGAGGGAGAGATACGAGTCTAGCCGTATGGTATCTGCTCAAACCCATCAGATCCCTGCGACGTCTGGGAACCATTGATGCTAAGTGCTAAGTGCTGTACACACATGACCTCAGCTGCTCCCTCGCCTGATGTTCAGCAGCTGTGTAATTGTTTAAGTGCACCCACTGGCCCCGCCCACAACAACCTCTTTTAGGAAAGCAGCTCCAAAACTCTTCCAGAGTTCTTATCAGTTTACGGTTTCATTCCTCACCGTCACCAGCACTGATGTCGATTCACAGCTGTGCCAGAATTATTAAATGGACCTCCCAGGGCTCAGGGTTCGATTCTCGTCTTGGTGGAGGTGTGTGTGTGTGTGTGTGTGTGTGTGTGTGCTTGTCCCTGATTTTGTCCCCTGGGATACGCTCCCTGCCCCCTCAGCACTGTGCTGTTTGTGTATTAGGGTTATAAACACTCGCACTGGAGACTCCTTCCATCAATAACTTGATTCCATTTAATCGTTTTGTTTTTCAGCTATGAATACACAAGGTGTGCGTTACTATAGAAACCATAAGATGTGCAAAGCCGTGTGTTGTTCTGTGTTATAAACGTGTGTTGAAGTGAAGCGGTTGAGACGTTGTGTCACGTCTCCAGACTCTTTGGCTCGATACAGAAAAATAAACTGCAGTAGAATACACATAACATAAATTACACCAGGACTGTATGTCCTATAAATATGTGTGTATCCTGTTTAAGCCGCGTTATGTGTGTGTGTGTGTGTGTGTGTGTGTTTGCAATGTGTGTGTGTGTTTTCGACACTCCCTGCCGTGCGAGCGTCCGATCCCCGCATCGTGTTCAACGCCGCTCTGTCGAGTGTACCTCTGTCGAGCCGACGTCCTGCGCTGAAATCAGACGGGAGAGTGAACGTGTGTGTCAGAAGCGCTTGCGCTCACGCGCGCAGATGGTGAGCATTCGACTAGTTCCAGCGCGTTGTATGTTTGTGTGGGAGGAAGAAAAAAAAGACCCAATAAAAAGGGATGTAAGGGGAAAAAACCCAACCCTAGTGAGATCCTGGTGTGAGGCAGGGCAGCGAGGCAGGGCAGCGAGGCAGGGCAGCGAGGCATTGTGGGAACTCGGGCAGCTGACTCAGTCGCTAAACACTTCTAACAGAAGGGTATTAGCGCTGGAGGAAACACTTCACTCCTGAGCGAGTAAACAAGAAGCAGATTCGTTACCAGACTGCTGTGAGTTCCAGACGACACATGATCACAGACGCAGGGTAACTGCACATGTCTGTGGCTTTAAGGGTTATGTTTGTGTGATGAATAATAAGTAGACGTGCAGTTAAGACCGGACTATATGGGGAAGGTTTATTCAAGGTAAATATATTACATATAAAAAAAATATATAAAAATAACATAAAACTTTCTCTAGCTCGCTGCAGCTTCTTTGTTTACTTTTATTTCATTAAAGCGATTTATATTATTTGAAGATACGTCTCAAAGCATGTGTGTGTGTGTGTGTGTGTGTGTGTGTGTGTGTGTGTGTGTTTGTGTGTGTGTGTGTGTGTGCGTGAGAGATTGAGTGTGTGTGTGTGTGTGTGTGTGCGCGAGAGAGTGAGTGTGTGTGTTTGTGTGTGTGT
>QNUK01000181.1:397500-437500 GCA_013621035.1 Clarias magur | reverse complement strand
TCCTGAACCTCCGAGTTTTGGTTTATGGCTCTAAAGAGTAAAGTAAAAAAAAATATCTGGCTTTTTTTTAATCGAGACTTTCAGGACAATGTCTCAGTGCGTGCGATTCATATTCTGTAAAAATAAATTCAGCAAAGACACAGCACGTGAGTCAGAGCCATCAGTCTGTTAAACTAGGCTGATTGCGTGTTTAGTATTCGCCCCGGGACGCCTCGCTTTTAACCCGGAGACCCCGATCGTTAGATCATTTTCTCTCTTCATGTCCAACTTCTAATCAAACACAGAGCTCAGGCGGATCACACCGTACAGGCGTGCAGGTTAAAGAGCAGCGCTGCCAGGACCTGTCGCCTTTAAATGCTGAGAATCCACCCGCCGCTATATTGCTCCAATCTGTCAGCGGTGAGAGAGAGAGAGGTGAAAGACGAGCGCCGGGGAACGGGTGAAAGACTGGAGACAATCCAAAAGGACACGTTTCCTTAGAGAACTGCCAGGTCTCCCTCGCTGTCTGTCTGTCTGTCTGTCTCTCTCTCTCTTTGTCAGGGCTGCTAGCTTTGGCAGAAGCTCTCGACAGGTTTAGGTTGCAGTTCCTCCTTGATCCCTTCTGAAAAGGAGTTATTGTACGGATTTACAAAAACCACAAAGAGTGAGAGAGAGAGAGAGAGAGAGAGAGACAGGATACAGATATATACAGAGCAGGTTCTGAAGGTTAGAAGAGGACTCGTATGTGTGTGTCTGAGTGCGTGTGTGTGTGTGTGTGTCCTGTTTGTGTGAAGTTAAAGAGTTATAGACCCAGTTTTTTTAGCTGATCCAGAAGAACTGCACTCTTTTTTTAGCCGCTGGATGAGACGGCAGTAACGAGGACATTCATCATGTCGCAGGTCATGTTCATTTATCTGGAACAGCGGCTCGGCGTTTGGGGCTCCGTGAGACAGAGTGGGACTGAGAATTCTGTAACCCGAGTTGCTGATCTAATCAAACGACCTGTCTGTCTGCACGCTGAACAGAGAGGCAGACAGTGAAAAGGAAAGCTCTTACATTGTAGGTTTATAATCATATTTAATGTTGGTTACTCTCTAACTCTTTATTTTCCCCCAAAAACAGGTTTACAAAAAACACAGGTGTGTTGTTACAGAAAGTATATAAAAAAAGCAACTAGTAATTAAATGATTAGTTGAGTAAAATAACGTAATTTATGAAATAATTTAGTAAGACATTAAGTTGTGTGAAGATATTAAAGTACGACTGAAATAAATGTTTACTTTACCTTAGCATGAAGTTTAAGTAAGATGTGAATTGTTTAAGCCATTGCTGATGTTTAATAAATAAGAAGTTAAATATTTAAATAAAAAGTTAAGGAAGAAAGTAGTTAGTTTAATAAGTAAGGACCAAAGTATTTATGCAAGTATGAAAGGTTGAGTAAGTATTTAATTAAGTTAAAAAATATAGGTTTTGGCAAAATAAGTCAAACATTTGTGAAGATATTAAGTAACATTTGAAGTGTTACACACGTGGACAAAATTGTTGGTACCCTTCGGTCAATGAAAGAAAAACTCACAATGGTCACATAAATAACTTTAATCTGACAAAAGTAATAATAAATAAGAATTCTATTAATGTTAACCAATGAAAGTCAGACATTGCTTTTCAATCATGCTTCAAAGGAATTATATTAAAAAATGAACTCATTGGACAAAAATGATGGTACCCCTAACTTAATAGTTTGTTGCACAACCTTTTGAGGCAATCACTGCAATCAAATGATTCCTGTAACTGTCAGTGAGACTTCTGTACCTCTCTGCAGGTATTTTGGCCCACTCCTCATGAGCAAGCTGCTCCAGTTGTTTCCGGTTTGAAAGGTGCCTTTTCCAGACAGCATGTTTCAGCTCCTTCCAAAGATGCTCAATAGGAAAAATAGCTTCCTCTTAGCCATTCTTGGATGTTTTTAGCTGTGTGTTTTGGGTCATTGTCCTGTTGTAAGACCCATGACCTGCGACTGAGACCCAGCTTTCTGACACTGGCCAGCACATTTGTCTCTAGAATCCCTTGATAGTCTTGAGATTTCATTGTACCCTGCACAGATTCAAGACACCCTGTGCCAGATGCAGCAAAGCAGCCCCAGAACATAACAGAGCCTCCTCCATGTTTCACAGTAGGGACAGAGTTCTTTTCTTGATATGCTTCATTTTTCCGTCTGTGAACATAGAGCTGATGTGCCTTGGCAAAAAGTTCCATTTTTGTCTCAACTGTCCATAGGACATTCTCCCAGAAGCTTTGTGGCTTGTCAACATGTAGTTTGGCATACAGCCCATGGATCTTAAATTTCTGAATAATATGTGCAACTGTAGTCACAGGAACATCTACCTGCTTGGAAATGGTCTTATAGCCTTTACCTTTAACATGCTTGTCTATAATTTTCTTTCGAATCTCCTGAGACAACTCTTTCCTTCACTTCCTCTGGTCCATGTTGAGTGTGGTACATACCATGTCACCAAACAACACAGTGACTACGTGGAGCCCTATATATAGGCCCACTGACTGATTACAAGATTGTAGACACCTGTGATGCTAATTAGTGGACACACCTTGAATTAACATGTCCCTTTGGTCACATTATTTTCAGTATTTTCTAGGGGTACCATCATTTTTGTCCAGGCCTGTTCCATGAGTTTATTTTTTTAAATAATTCTGTTGAAACATGGTTGAAAAGCAATGTCTGACTTTCATTGGTTAACATTCATAGAATTTTTTAATTATTACTTTTGTCAGATTAAAGTTATTTCTGTGACCATTGTGAGTTTTTCTTTCATTGACCGAAGGGTACCAACAATTTTGTCCACGTGTGTATGTAAGGAAAAGCTTAAGTAAATAATTGAAAATCAGTATAAGTTAAATATTCGAGTAAACAATTAAAGAAGTATATAAGTAAATATTTAATCAATATGAAGTTTAATATTTAGGTAAGAAGTTAAGAATTTAACTATTTAAAAGTTTATGTAAGTAAGTATTTAACCAAGTAAGACATTTTTAACCAAGTGAAGTTCAGTAAATAAGAACGTAAATATTCAAATTAAATTATTCTTACCAAAGTAAAAAATTTAGTACAAAAATTATTAAGTACTTAACACCAGTAAATAATATTTGTATAACAAGTTAAGTATTTAAGTAAGTAAGATGTTTAATAAGTAAGACATTAAAATTTTATGTAAGATGTTAAGTAAGAATTTAATTATATAAGTTAAATATTTGAACATAAGTGGCTAAGAATTTAAATAGGTAAGTATTTAAATAAAATGTTACAAATAAATAAGACACTATGCATTTAAATGAGAATTTAGTTAAATGATTAACTGAGGAAGCAAGAGTTTAGGTACGTGTAAAAAATAAGAATTAAATGTAGTTTTTAGATAAGTTATTGATTAAGAAGTACTGTAACCGAGTAAGTGGTGAATTAAGAAAGTAATTTAAGTATGTATTTAATGAATTGTTAAGTAAGAAATCAGGTAAACTGAGTAAATACCTGGAATAGTTTATGTATGAAATGTTATGAAATGACCTATTGGTTTTAATGCCAAAAAAAGTTAAATAAACTTGTAAATCTGCTGTTATAAGACTACTTTTACTGTTACATGCAGAAATCTTTCATTTCATTATTATTGAATTCACACTAAGTGTAAAACTCAACTCTGCTCTTTTTTGTTAAGACTTTTTTGAAGATTTATTTGACCTGAGTTTTTTCATCATAATGCTTTTCATTTCTCACCACATTACTCATGTTTTTCTCCTTTCTTTTTTCCTTTATTTGTATCAGTCTGTGTAGTTTCATTGAGCTCAATCCCCTGTTATTTCTCTGTGTCTGGGGAGTTTTTACGCAGTGAGGAGGCTCGTAAATCTCGTCTGGTCGTGAGGGGAGAGAAGAGCGACAGGGCAAAACATTCTGCAAGAGGCTTTTTTTTTGTAGATTTGGGGTTAGAAAACCATGGATCCGGAACCGTATAGTAGATAAATGGCACTCGTCTGTTTTTCGTGGAGCTTTTATTATGTCTAAATCTACCGGCTCAGCAGTCTAGATTCATGTGATATGGTTTAGTGTTATGTTTTTATTTTTCCTTTTTTACTGAAATAATGTTTTTCACATTTGCATAAGACAGTGTATTTACTGAATTACACATCCTCTGTCATTTTTAACCACATGTGGAATGAAACTACTGTCCCTCCAACTACAATGATGCTAATTTCTGATACTAACAGTGGCGGCCGGTCAGTACGGGGCTCAGGGGCGCTTCCCCCTAAAGTTAGGCAGAGAAGAATGCTACTTTAACATGTAATTATTTCACTTAATAATTATTTATTTTAATAATGAAATAAAGTCATTTAGTCACAATATTCCGCTGTATTTCTTAATATAATTTATTTGTTCATTTGTGTTGGTGTACGCGGGGCACCAGACAAACGAGTGTCTATGTAGCACGTAAAACTTTGAAAAGCATGTGACTTGAGGCTGAGCTCTGACTGGATCTTTTCAAATCCTCCTTGGGCGGAGCACTGTGCGCCCTGAACCCTCCCACTTTTGTTCTTAGCGAATCAATATTGTTTTTAAATATTTGGGCTCATGTGATTGGACCATTCTCAACGAGTCTTTTCCAGCACTTCTTATGGCAAGCGGAGCTGCTGACTGGATGCGATGTGAGTCATGCCTTTATTTTATACTAGTAGTAATGATGCACAATCACATGATAAATGCCTATTTACAGGCCAGTATTAAAAGTTTCATTTTATTTTTGTTTGCACCCCCAAAACATTTTTGCACCTGCCGCCACTGAATTACTAATACAATTTTATATGAACATTAAGCCAACATGTAGCTATGCCTCTTCAATTGTAGCTATAGACAATAACATATGCAAAATTCCCAATCCTGATTGGTCAGATGTTTTATTTACTTCAGTTTTTTAATTTTTTAAAAATCTTTATGTTGATGTGTTTAGAAATTTGTAAACTTTTGGCAGGTTCCTGTAGTACAAAAAAATAAAACACTATTGGACATCATGTTGTGAGATTCACTCCCCCAATGGCTAGTAAGTGTTCTGACCTGAGTTGGATCCTAGTTGCCATGGTAACGCTTAGTTAGGACTATGTTGATGTGCAGCATTTCTGTGGATCGATGCATATCGCACATTTATTGAGCAAAATGTGAACCTTTCTCTATTTCACCTATATATTTTTAGCACCCTGATATATTGGGTGTTCCCCAAGGCTCTATACTAGGGCCACTTAGTGAAATGTAGAAACTACATTTCTCTTGCTTCAAAAGAATTGTGTTAATGTGATCACACATAATGTGTGACCTTAACCCTAACAGGCTAGTAATAAAAAAATATTAATACGAGTTGTTGTTCCATCACTTTATTGAAAAAGCTCATTATGTTAGAAAGCAAGATTAGGTTTTGAGGTAGAAGCCACTTGCGTCGCCTCACTCAGTCCCAGTAGCACACGCTGACAGCGCACACTCCATGGAAAAGACATTTGAGAGGTTGTTTCATTTTTCCGTTCCACTCCGAGTCGAGTCGTCTTATTATCTGGCGCGCTTGGTGAGGTCATTTGTGTGCACAAGGAATTTATTTTATTTTATAAAAACCGCTCTGACATTTTGAGCCGCGCCGGCTCTGTAACCGCTTTTACGAGAGCGGCGGCGAGCGGAAAGAGGCTTCTCAGACGAGATGAAAGTGCTGAGTCAGAGCGTTTAATATTGGGTATTAAACCAGAGCTTCTTCTGGAGTTCTAGTTTTGTGGTAAAGAGAAAGTAACAAAGGCGACGTGTGAGACGTGAAAGGAAGACGGTACTGCGGTTATTGGTTATTACACAAGCGTTTTATTTTTCTTTGTTGTTGTTTTATTTTTTTTTTCGACATGGCTAATTATAGCAGCGGCTTTAAACCCGGAGACTTTTTAATAACGTTGCAGGGATTTAAGGCGGGATTTAAACTGTTTGCTGTTCCTTCTCTCCCTTTCTCAGTGACCCCTGAATGCTGACACGCCTTTCATTTTTGAAGGCCTGGTGATGATTCTTGGTCCTCTAGGTCCTTGGACCTCAAGCGACCCTCATGCCTATCCAAATTTAACCCTTTAATGTTTGTGATGGTGAGATTTGTGAGGCAGTTAAATCCAAGACAAAAGGCAGAATCATAAGGTGAAAGTGCAAACATGAAATTCACAGGAAAATCCGAGATCCATAAAAACACAGAGCAGAACGAGAGCAATACAGCAGAATATCACAGTGCTGGATATGAAGACTTGGTGATGTCAGGCGTGAACATGGCAGCCAGGTTTTAAGGCTGGGATCTGTTGTGGTTAATGGAGTTTGAGGAGGTTTCCAGCTGTTCAATATCAGAAGAAAGTGATATATAAACACTGTATACGTCTAAGAAGTAATGTATGAGGGTTGTACTGAAGATAATGCAAAAGTGGGCCTACGTTTTTATTATCTGCCACAGGTGGTACAACTTGCACATGCTGGTAGAGTAACTCTTCTTCTAAGAGTAAGATCTTCTTCTAAAAAAAGGTATGACGCACCATAATCTTCATCTACAAGCCATGCATGTGCTCTTTTGTCAAATCCAACTCTAGAATTCTGTTTGAAAATCCATTTTGTCCCAGTGTGCAAAGTACAAATTCTGTACTTGGGTAAAAATAGAGCTTCCCAAAGGCAAACAGTACTCAAATACAAGTAGAAATCCTTTACTTGTGTACTTGAGCAAAAGAGGCAGAAATTACAGGCTTGAATTAACTCACATTCATCTTGTTCATAGAAAAATGTCTCTTTTTCTTGATTGTCCACCTGCTGTTTTCGTCTCTGTCTGCAACCAGCTCCGCTTCTGATTTCACACAGCTGTTGTGTTATTAGGTCTATCTTGATGGAAAGTCAAGTCATGCAGTATCACATAATAGTCAGCAGGTGGCACTTCAGGTACTACACACCACTGTGGTTAAGTAACTCAATGTGCAGAAATGTAGTGAAGTACAAGTACAGTTATTTGCTGCACTTTTGAAGGGAGTTAAAGTAAATTCTATCCTCTAATGAAGCTACTCACGTAAAGTACAGATACATAAAGTATAACATAAAAGTAAATGTCCTCAGTTACCTTCGACCTTAAAGTGGATTTCCAAAGAGGATTCGAGAGTTTCCAAATGCATGACTTGTGATCGAGGCTATGTTGAGTCGTCCCTTTGTATCGAGGAAGCGTTACTCTATCACCATGTGCAATTTGATCAACATGTGTCAGTTAATAAAGAAGTTACGCCCACTTTTGGTTTGCTTTCCGTACAGCTCTGATATTAAAATGTTTGATATTAAATGTTAACCCCGTTCTAAAGGGTAGAAAACGGACATAAATAGCGTGAGATCGCTGAACCTCATGGCTTTTGTTGGTATTGAGCCCCATTGCAGAAACTAATCAGTGAAGCGGTGGTGTTATACGGCGTAATACTACATGTTGTTTCTACAGAAGAATAAAATGTTTAAGGACACATTTTTATTTTTATTTATTAAAGAAAATTATATTTTTATCCATTTATAGTTATATTTAAACGAAGCCACTCACCAGCCTCTCGTTATTCTCTCTCTTAAGGTTAAAAAGATTAAAAGCAAAAGCAACTCCAGTGTCATTTAAATATGAGAAAATTTTTGAATAAAGTTGCAGCTTTACTTCTGAAACTGAAAACACCTTTTATAACGGTTTCATAAATTACATCCAATCAGAATCCAGAACTCGACAGCGCTTCGGTACGAACACAATTTTGCAGGGTCTTGTGTCCCGCGTCCTGATGGTGCAGGTGTTCCTCAAGGCTCTGTCCTGGGCCTGTTTATTCTGTGCTTTGTTTTCCATTGTATTTTCTCGTGTTTGTTCTGATGTTTGCGTTTGCCGTTATGATGCTTAAGTCAAACAATTACGAGGCCAAATAAAGCAGTGTGGATGCTGCGGACGTTCCGGAATCTTCTTAACAACTCACACAGCTGCAGGTCTGTTGTCTTTAGTCATCCTGCAAGTCTTTATCTTTCTCCTGAACCCTGTGTTTTTCAATTACCCCTATACATACACACTCACACACACACACACATACACACACACACACACACACTCAAACAGCCATTCATGTATGAGTGTGTTTGTGTGTGTGAGAGACAGAGCAACAGAGAAAGGGACAGAGAGAGACAGAGAAAAAGATAGATAGACAGAGAGAGTCAGACAGGGAGACAGAGAGAAAGACAGGGAGTGAGGGACAGACATGGTGATTGGAAGAGAACTAGACAGTCAGTCAGAGAGAGAGCGAGAGAGAGAGAGAGGATTAGAGTAGTGGAAAAGATAAAAACAGAGAAGAACCTTGTCTTAGCAGTTGACACACACAAGCACACACACACAGTACGCATGTCAGTGTATCAGGCTGTAATAATGCTGATGTAAGCATGTTGACCTTCGACCTCCTGTGTCCTGTGTGTAGCTGTGTGTGTGTGTGCATGCGTGTGTGTGTGTTAAACACACACATGTAGGACACGGAGTGAACAGGTGGCTCTGCTGTCATTTAGGTTTATTTTCAGCAACTGTGCGAGCTCTGAATTTTCACCTCTGAAGGACCTGAATGCCGTTCGTGTTCCAGTGTGTGTGTGTGTGTGTGTGTGTGTGTGTGTTTGATGTTTTCTTAATAGTTTGTATTTTTATTTTATTGATATCGGAAAAATGTACGCCAAGGCATAATTGTCATAATTATGTAAGAGACTGCACTTTGATATTGGCGAGAAAGTGTGTGTGTGTGTGTGTGTGTGTGTGTGTATAATGCTAACGTTGGATAAAATTGAGGCATATCTCCCAGAGCAATTGCAGCATTTTTATCTCCTTAAATTTCCTTAAATTTCCCAAGCCGTTTTTAAATTATATCTCAAACACACACACACACATACACGGAGTCTAAGCCACAACAGAGAGTATTCTGTGTTAACAAGACGACTCACATGTTGTTTGCAGCCCTCTGTCTGTTTCACATCTGTTCATTTTTCTCTTAATCTAAAACATTTCTGCTCAATCTTCTCTCTCTCTGTCTCTCTCTCTCCGTCTCTCTCTCTCTCTTTCTCTCTCTCTCTCTCTTCTGATCGAGTCGCTTGATCATCAGGACGTTGTTACGCCAAAACCCGTCTGTGAAGTCCTTCACTTTTCCAGGTCATTCAAATTTACCTAATAACCGGAGTTCTTCGGGTGTTCCTCAAAGACCGACGAGGATTAAATGAGTGTAAAGACGGTTTTATTTAAAGTGACGTATCAGTCAGGCAGAGCTGAGGCGTGAGAGACTAAACCAGTGGCTTCTTCCTGTTCTGGGCTTTAAACTCACAACCTTCCCCTCACATACACAGATCCTTCACCATTCAGAGATCAGGTGCTCTAATAGATACTAAATCCGCAGTTTAATCCCACCCTGGATATTAGCCGCTCTGTTAGCCGATCTTAAAGATGAAGCGTTTGCGATTTTGCGTGAAATCAGGGTCAAGTGAAATGAGGCGCGATCCCTCGTTCTCTCTCTCTCAGAGTCTCAGAGGTTTCTCAGGCTGATGAAGCCAAAGTATTTGACTTTAATCCCCGGACTGGCGTGTTTCAGCGTTGGCGTGTTTACAGTGTAATTGTGCCCAGGCTCGTGTATTTTTTCATATGCGTTTGTAAAGGTTTTTTTTAGCGAATGTTGCGTGCACCTCATTACGCGGCCTCACAGTCCTGTTAAAAGGCGTACGGTGGTATTACATTCGATCGAAGCGCAGAGATCCAGGGCTCGCAGTTACTCACATCCTGAGTACACTGGACGTACGGTAACATACATTAAATCCATCTCAAGTTTCTGATATAGATCTCGCCAAAGATATCCAGGTACAGATCGTATCTTTGGATACACACTCTCTGGATGACGGAGCTCAGTTTTTCCCCTGTTGTTCCTCTCTGTTTCTTATTTGGCCCGGGCCTGGTTTGTGGAATACGGCTTTCCGAAGAAGTTTTTGGAGATTGTAATGTTTTTCCACATGCTGCTTTGGCCTGCGGCTATGTGAAGGACGCGCAGCGTTTAGTGAGGTATTCCCAACCTTGTACCTCCTCCCTGTGCCAGAACGAGTCCTTTAACACCAGAGCTGCTTTTATCCTGTAGTTTAGAGTTAAAGAACCACAACAGAACACACTGTTTAAACCACCTCAGTACTTGCTTTTTAGATGATTTGAGTTGTTTATTTAAAAACTGGTGTATCCTGGCACGCAATTGGTTCTTTTCCGGGTTTGATGAGTTTCTTAATTACTAGTCTTGTTTTTGTGTTCTCATTGAGGGTATTTTTATTTGGATTTGCACTCATAACAACCAAGGACATTTGTCCACTCAGAAAAGCAACACTCCAGCAATGGCGTAGCTCTTTCATTGAAGCACCCCCTTGTGGCTGAGCGAGATACGGACAGATGGCTGGGTGTAAATGGTGAGTTCTCAGGGTGGTGGTGCTGGTGGTGGTAGTGGTGGGGGTCCGGACAAACACTCGAGAGGCAGTATTTTTTTTACGATGAGAGGAGGACACCTCAGGCGTGTTTGTCTAATAAAAAAGACAATAAAGGAGGAGTTGTTGCTAAAGCATAGTTGGTGGGCATCAGCAGCCTCCTCCCTTCCACCGTCATCTCCAACATCTGTTTTCTTTGTGCTGGAGGAAGTACTTGAGAACAAGGAGGCGTGAAACCATCTCGTTTCAGGGGCTTAAGGTTCTGCCCGTCTGCGGTCTACCATGCCACACACACACACACTCGCGGTGCTAATTTTAGTCCTCTTGTGGAATGGAGAAAGCAGTCATTTTTTAAAATCTTTTTTTTTAAAAGTTTCCCCAGACAACTTGAGACCTTTATCATGGATTCCATTACCTGATCCAAACTAGGCCACTAAACTATCTTTTTAGACCATTGGGGTTCTTCTTGTTTTTGATCTGCCCTCCAAACACACAACGTCATCTTGACGACTATGACACCTCGAACAGATCTGTAGGTTCACCTGTGTAGCCATGTTCAGTCGCGTGGAATGATGCGGGGCGCGATCAGGATAACTTTATCTCGTATCCGCTGCTTAGTCAAGTCAAGTCAAGTCAAGTAGGCTTTTATTGTCATTCCAACCATATACAGTTAGTACACAGTGAAACGAAACAACGTTCCTCCAGGACCAGGGTGCTACATACATGCAACAACATAAATTTACAACACACATTTTTCCATTTTTAAGTTAATCTAAAAGAAGAACTATCAAATATCTATACAAAAATACACAATAGACAAAGTGCACGTGCAAATAGTGCAAACAAAGAGGTACATGACAGACACAACAATGTAACACATAACAGTCCTTTTTTGATGAAGTATGAATTGAGGTAGTGGGAAGAGCAGCAGTAAACAGTTTACATTTTGCTCAGCTGCTCAGGATGCTCTCAATAGTTCCTCTATAGAAGGTGGTGAGGATCGGTGATGGAAGCTGTGTCTTTCTCAGCCTTCTCATGAAGAAAAGACGTTGTTGGGCTTTCTTATGCAGAGAGCTGGTGTTGAGGGACCAGGAGAGGTTCTCCTCCTGGTGGATGCCCAAGAATTTTGTGCTCTTGACGATCTCCACAGAAGAGCCGTCGATGCTGAACGGAGAGTGATCGCCCCGAGTCCTCCTGAAGTCAACAACCATCTCTTTTGTCTTTTCGACATTCAGAGCCAGGTTGTTGTCTTTACACCAGTCTGTTCCTTCCTCTCTGTACGCTGACTCATCGTTCTTGCTGATGAGACCCACCACGGTTGTGTCATCAGCGAACTTGATGATATGATTGGAGCTGTGTGTCGCTACACAATCATGAGTCAGCAGTGTGAACAGCAGGGGACTGAGCACGCAGCCCTGGGGGGCCCCAGTACTCAGTGTGGTGGTGCTGGAGGTGTAGCTCCCGATCCGCACTGCTTGAGGTCTTTCGGTCAGAAAGTCCAGGATCCAGTTACAGAGGGAGGTGTTCAGGCCCAACAAGCTCAGCTTTCCGATCAGGTGTTGGGGGATGATTGTGTTGAATGCTGAACTGAAGTCTATGTACAGCATTCTGACATAAGTGTCTTTCTTGTCAAGATGTGACAGTGCCAGGTGGAGTGTGGTGGAGATGGTGTCGTCCGTTGAACGGTTTGGATGATACGCGAACTGCAGGGGGTCTAGTGAGGGGGGCAGCAGGGTCTTGATGTGTCATGACGAGCCGCTCGAAGCACTTCATGATGATGGGTGTGAGTGCAACAGGGCGGTAGTCATTGAGACAGGACACAGAAGACTTCTTTGGCACGGGGACGATGGTGGTGGATTTAAAGCATGTGGGAACGACGGCGCTGCTCAGAGAGATGTTGAATAAGTCGGTGAGAACACCTGCTAGCTGTTCTGCAATTTCTCTGAGCACTCTGCCTGTGATGTTGTCTGGTCCAGCAGCTTTACGTGGGTTGACTCTGCGTAGAGTCTTCCTCACATCAGCCGTGGTGAGACACAGCATCTAGTCGTTTGGCGGAGGGGTGGTCTTCCTTGGCGTCACGTCGTTCTGCATGTCGAACCGTGCGTAGAAGTTGTTCAGCGCATCTGGAAGGGAGCCGTCACTGTCACAGGAAGGTGATGAAGTCCTGTAGTTAGTGATGGCTTGTATACCCTGCCACATGCGCCGTGTGTCACCGCTGTCCCTGAAGTGATTGTGGATTCTCTGGGCGTGTGCGCGCTTCGCCTCTCTGATGGCCCGGGACAGTTTGGCCCTTGATGTTCTTAGGGCCGCCTTGTCCCCCTGCTTTGAAGGCAGAGTCTCTGGTTTTCAGAAGTGCACGCACCTCCGCAGTAATCCACGGTTTCTGATTGGGTCGTGAGATGATGCTCTTGGAGACAGTGACGTCATCGGTGCACTTGTTGATGTAGCTGGTCACTGATGACATGTACTCCTCCAAGTCGGTGTAGTCACCGTAAGTTGCAGCCTCCCTAAACATGTTCCAGTCAATGTTCTCGAAACAGTCCTGAAGAGCAGAGACGGCTCCTGCTGGCCAGGTTTTCACCTGCTTCAGAACCGTTTTCAACGCCTGGCGAGTGGTCTGTATGCTGGAATTAGCATAACAGAGATGTGGTCTGAGTAGCCGAGGTGGGGGCGGGGCTCTGCCCGATATGTGCCGGGGATGTTTGTGTAAACAAGATCCAGCGTGTTTTTCCCTCTCGTTGCAAAGTCCACATACTGATGGAATTTAGGAAGCACTGACTTGAGATTTGCATGGTTGAAATCTCCAGCAACAATAAACAGTCCATCCGGGTGTGTTCTGCAGATTACTGATCTTTGCATACAGTTCCCATAGCGCTTCCTTAGCATTAGCGCTAGGTGGAATGTACACTCCGATAATGAAAACGGTGGTGAATTCCCATGGTAAATAAAAAGGTCTACATCTAACAGTCACAATCTCCAGCAACGATGAGCAAAAGCTAGAAACTAGCCATTTTGTGTTGATGTAAACACACAAGCCACCGGCGCGAGTCTTACCGCACAGAGCTGCGTTTCTGTCGGCGCAAAACGAGGCTAGTCCGTCTAGCTGAATGCCGGTGTCTGGAACTCTGTCGCTGAGCCATGTCTCCGTGAAAACAAATACACAGCAGTCCCTAACCTCGCGCTGTGTAGCCTGTTGCAGTCGGATGTAGTCCAGTTTATTTTCCAGGGAGCAGACGTTAGATAAGATGATGGACGGAAGAGCCGGCCGGCTAGAGTTTGTTTTTAGCCTAGCACAGACTCCCGCCCGCTTGCCGCGCTTCCTCGCGCACCGCTTACGATGTCCCCTCCTCCGGCCACCGGCATCAGGCAACGCCGAGGACTGGAGGCCTGGTTCCCGAAGCAAGCCGAGGTTGCGTAGCTTCTCCCGCAGCTCATCTTGAATGAAATATATTTTCTAAGCTAGTCCTGCCTTTAGCTAGTTTTGATTTTAGCTGTTGAATTACACATACATACACACACTGGTAGCATTTTATAAACATCAAAGAAGAATTACCATTAACATTCTTCTGAGATGCTAATACACACATGGACAAAATTGTTGGTACCCTTTGGTCAATGAAAGAAAAACTCACAATGGTCATATAAATAACTTTAATCTGACAAAAGTAATAATTTTTTAAAATTCTATGAATGTTAACCAATGAAAATCAGACATTGCTTTTCAACCATGTTTCAACAGAATTATTTAAAAAAATAAACTCATGGAACAGGCCTGGACAAAAATGATGGTACCCCTAGAAAATACTGAAAATAATGTGACCAAAGGGACATGTTAATTCAAGGTGTGTCCACTAATTAGCATCACAGGTGTCTACAATCTTGTAATCAGTCAGTGGGCCTATATATAGGGCTCCAGGTAGTCACTGTGTTGTTTGGTGACATGGTATGTACCACACTCAACATGGACCAGAGGAAGCGAAGGAAAGAGTTGTCTCAGGAGATTCAAAAGAAAATTATAGACAAGCATGTTAAAGGTAAAGGCTATAAGACCATTTCCAAGCAGCTAGATGTTCCTGTGACTACAGTTGCACATATTATTCAGAAATTTAAGATCCATGGGACTGTAGCCAACCTCCCTGGACGTGGCCGCACGAGGAAAATTCATGACTAATCAAAGAGACGGATAATCCCAATGGTAACAAAAGAGCCCAGAAAGACTTCTAAAGAGATCCAAGGTGAACTTCATGCTCAAGGAACATCAGTGTCAGATCGCACCATCCGTCGTTGTTTGAGCCAAAGTGGACTACATGTGAGACGTCCGAGGAGGACACCATTGTTGAAAACAAATCATAAAAAAGCCAGGCTGGAATATGCCAAACTACATGTTGACAAGCCACAAAGATTCTGGGAGAATGTCCTATGGACAGATGAGACAAAAATGGAACTTTTTGCCAAGGCAGATCAGCTCTATGTTCACAGATGGAAAAATGAAGCATATGAAGAAAAGAACACTGTCCCTACTGTGAAACATGGAGGAGGCTCTGTTATGTTCTGGGGCTGCTTTGCTGCATCTGGCACAGGGTGTCTTGAATCTGTGCAGGGTACAATGAAATCTCAAGACTATCAAGGGATTCTAGAGAGAAATGTGCTGGCCAGTGTCAGAAAGCTGGGTCTCAGTCGCAGGTCATGGGTCTTGCAACAGGACAATGACCCAAAACACACAGCTAAAAACACCCAAGAATGGCTAAGAGGAAAACATTGGACTATTCTAAAGTGGCCTTCTATGAGCCCTGACCTCAATCCTATTGAGCATTTTTGGAAGAAGCTGAAACATGCTGTCTGGAAAAGGCACCCTTCAAACCGGAAACAACTGGAGCAGCTTGCTCATGAGGAGTGGGCCAAAATACCTGCAGAGAGGTGCAGAAGTCTCATTGACAGTTACAGGAATCGTTTGATTGCAGTGATTGCCTCAAAAGGTTGTGCAACAAACTATTAAGTTAGGGGTACCATCATTTTTGTCCAGGCCTGTTCCATGAGTTCATTTTATAAAATAATTCCATTGAAACATGGTTGAAAAGCAATGTCTGACTTTCATTGGTTAACATTTATAGAATTCTTATTTATTATTACTTTTGTCAGATTAAAGTTATTTCTGTGACCATTGTGAGTTTTTCTTTCATTGACCGAAGGGACCCAACAATTTTGTCCACGTGTGTATATTGGGAAATTAGCTACTCCTGCCTTGTCCTGTTAAGCTAGTTCTGTCTATAGTTTGTCCTGCTTTTAGAAAGTCCTGAAACTTCTCCGTCTCCCATTGGTCCAATATCATATATCATCACCAGAGCACTGTACACACTACACCAGTGCTGCTTGGTGAACACGTAGAAGTGTGAACACTACAGCACATGACCGCGACACACACACACACACACACACACACACACACTACACCATCTTTCACATCATGTCTTGAATTGATGTTCAGGAATTAGAGCAGTCATCATATGTGACTTTATTAAGACCACGCCTGAGCAACTGTTAAACCCAGAAACATCAAAAAAGTGAAATTAGAGAAAGTGTATATCATGATCCAGATGGAGGAGGAGGAGTCAGGACACCTTCCTCCGTGTGCAGGATGACAGAGTGTGTGTGGGAACGTATAAGTGTGTGTGTACGGTGAATGATTACTGGCTGTGTGTGTGTGTGTGTGTGTGTGTGTGTGCACATCTGGTGAGACTGTGAAGAGGGAGACAGGGTAGTTACATCAGGAACAGACAGAATAACGCCCCCCAGGCGAACCCCCTCACCAGCATCCCGCCGCGTCCTCGACTCGGGTTCGGCACCAATCAGTACTCGGTCGGGTTTCATTAATAAAACCACAGTTACGCTAATTACAATAAAAAATGAAGTGCTCGGCTTTGGTTCAAACGTTTAACCTCGTTTTACAAACATCAGAGAAGAATTACCCATAATTCCACTTCCTCCTGAGAAGCTAATGCACAGAATCGCTCGCTAGTCACGCTTTTAAATACGTTATTTTAATTTAATAACATTGTGTCATTTGTGTTTGTGCTTAAAGAATCGTGTAAAATCAGGTTCAAAACGTTTTGTGTAAGAACTTATTACAGAATTGGGATTTTTGATTCTTTTAAATTTTATATGATTTTTGTAAATTAAAATGAAGCACCGCCCTAGGGTTTACAGAGAACAGTATGAAGAAGAGAAAATCCCCAATGAGGGCAGTTCTCTGGGTGAAAGTGTCTGGTCTGATGAGTCTGTATTAGTAAGGTTTAAATCCCACAGCCTGCCTGAGTCACTTTATGATTACAGGATAACACACCCTGTACTTAATAAAGTGACCAGTGAGTATAATCGTGTACTGAATGCCAAAAACAAGTAAATAGTCATTTATTTTAAATATCAGAGTTGGACGCGGGTGTCCAAACCCAATCTGTTATGAATGACTTTTACGTGAATTTTATTTTAATTTTATTCTTAAGTCTGCGACCTGCGATAAAGAACATACAGAATGAGATCTTTTGAGGAAATCTCACCTGCTAAATAATGTAAATAATGTAAATATTGTAAATAATGTAAATAATGACCCTGCATTTGTGATGATGCATTTATTTCAACTCAAGATGAAAAAAGAAGTAAGGAAAGTTAAGCATCACCTGCTGAGAAATGTCCACTCATTACTGAATATTTAATCACACTGGAGGCCTGTTTTCTGTTTGGAGAAAGGTTTAGTAAATGATGCACACACACACACACACACACACACACACACACACACACACACTATTCAGAAGGTAATGAACTTCAGCATGTGTCAGAGTTTAGAATAATTCCAGTGCTTACTTTGGCTGTGAGTCCAACAATGTGGTGAAATCTGTGTGTGAAGGTGTGTGTGTGTGTGTGTGTGCAGAACCATTTCTTTTTTTTTACATTTCTTTTTTTTGCGTTTGTGTTTTGTATACACGTGTGTGTGCGTGCTGGACTAGCCCTCCTCCCTGCTTTTAAATTTCTTTCCAAACCCTCGTTAACTTTAATAACAGCGTGACCTCTTTGTCATACCCACTGCTGACCAGGCTCAGGGTCAAAGGTCAGAGGCCAGCGGGAGTGAAGGGAGTGAGAGGTGAAAAGTGGTCCTTGTTTGTAAAAACTGGTCCCAGTGCAGAAAATGCTGCTGGTGTTGGTGACATCACAGGGCGGGGTTTGTTGTTGCCATGGCAACTAAACTAATGGCAGTTATTTTAAAAGACAACGTTACCTCAAGCAGGAAGTCCCTGTGATGTTTATGTTTAGCCAATCGGTGAGTTGCGATATTCTTAGCTCCGCCCACCTGGCGAGGGGGACTCGTTTATTCCCATAAAGAGGAGAGGAGAGGAGACTGCTGCCCTCAGCAGCACACACTCATTACACACCTGGTGCTGCTGAAGTGTGTGTGTGTGTATGTGTGTGCATGTAGAGCATGGTTCTGAGAACTCTGATCTGCTGATTCAACACTCTGTGCTATAGGAATGTGTGTGTGTGCAAACTTTACAAAAGAAAACATGAGTTTGTGTAATAAAGAAGTAATAAACTCTAGCAGGATGTCATTGTGCTGAAACACACGTGTGTTTATTAAACAGGACGGTTTTTGTGACGTCTGTGATTTTAACTAATCAGAGATCAGAAGCGGGTTTGACTCCGCCCACCTGAGGAACTCATCACTACTGTATCACAGCTGGAACTCTTTCTGTTTAATGTAGCGTCTTGTCCCTGATATGTCTCTGTATTTTATTTATTCTGCGTTGGACTTCCCTCTGAAACGGGAACGTCCTCATTCCGAGTTCCCACTTCCTAGGAAAGATGTTTAAACTTTAAATCCAGAGTTTCTATCCGTTGTCTTTGTTGTTTGTTTTGTTTTCTTCCTGATTACTTTGTGAACTACAGAAATTCGGAGTTTGGAACTCAGGACTGAATCCCAGCTGGCTTTGTTTTGACTGAACATCGGTACCCTCGGCATACAGACGGAGTCCGCTTCGGAGGCGGGTTCTTAAGGCTTCAATCAAAACTTCTCCACATGTTCCCATCAGGAATAATAATGTAAATGCAGATAATCCGCTCCAGACACCCAAAAATATCACCAATATTACCAATTTACAACACTATAATCAGATTTTTGCATATAAATAAAACAATCAAAACATTTAGAAAAGTATGAAATAAATAGACATTAAACCTTAACATTAATTTATGATTCCTCTCTGCACCGGCTGCTTTAAACCCAAACTGAGAGCGGCTGCCTTTACTTCAACATTTATAATCTCTTTTTGCTTGGATTTCCACTGACGTTTTGAACCCCAGACGTACGAGTGACTCGGTTTGTTCACCCGTCTGCCCAAAGTGTTTGTATTCCGAGACAAAATTCCAGTTCTTAAGGTGAAAATTCATGAGGTGGGACGTGTGTGTCACTGTAACTGATCCCTACTGTATGTCTACAGTTTATAGAACACCACACACACACACACCTACACACATGCCCAATACACCATAACATTCGAGCAAGATTTAAATATTGGGACCCCAGTGTTGCATTTTGTGCGTTTTTGTGTATGTGTGTGTGTATGTGTTTTTGTGTGTGTGTGCGTGTGTGACCGCTAGACCCTACTGTGTCCGTTTGTGTTGTGACGTTTAAACTCGTCACTGTCAGAACAGTTCAGTGACGTCACACTCAAGTAAACACATCTGTGTTCCTGTAATCATGTCACTTTCTTCACACACACACACAGAAGGAGATTTCAATAACAGTGTATAAAACAAAAGTGTTTACGCGTTAGCATTAGCGGCTTTGGTGCTGATAATCTTACAGCTTCTCCACCAGTTTTCCCGCGAGCCCTGACAGGAAGTGATGTCATAACAGGAGAGTGTGAGACCATGGAGAGATTTCATCACTAGTTGAAGTCACTGCGCTCCGCACAGAGTGTGTGTGTGTGTGTGTGTGTGTTTGTCTCAGAGGGCAGAGCAGTGCTCATAAAACAGTGATAAAATCATTGACTGTGACTCCCACAGGAACACACACACACACACACACACACACACACACTCAAGTGTAAGGTCAAACTCATTCTCAGGGTGATGTGATGTTGTTCTTGGCATGTGGAAAAGGGAGAGTGTGTGTGTGTGTGATGATGTGCCCTAATAATACAAACTGTCAGTCCACATATGAGCTTTATTACCAACACAGTGACATGGTTATTACACAATCATGTATATCTCACACACACACACACACACACACACACACACACACACACACACACACACACACACACAGAGTACGAGTGTGTATCTAAGAAACAGACACACAAAATTGTTGTGCAGCTCAGTGTCTCCGAACCAAACCTCCTCCTCACTGTTCAACTTTTATTTATTTCTATGAATTGTTTAGAAGAATGACAGAGAGACAGACAGTGAGAGAGAGAGGCAGAGACAGCGAGAGACAGAGAGAGAGACAGGGAGAGAGAGAGAGAGACAGCCCGCGGCAGAGAGACAGGGACAGAGAGAAAGACAGAGAGAGAGACAGCCTGAGAGACACAGAGAGACAGAGACAGCGAGAGAGAGACAGCTTGAGAGACAGAGAGAGACAGAGACAGTGAGAGAGAGACAGGTAGAGAGAGAGAGAGAGACAGTGAGAGAGAGACAGGTAGAGAGAGAGAGAGAGAGACAGTGAGAGAGAGACAGCCAGAGGCAGAGAGAGAGACTTTTTTTTTTACTTTTTACAATCCTTTATTTTACAAATTTTGTTTTATAAACAGCATAAGGATTGCGTCTATAAATAATTGGTAAAAAAAAGATAAATAAATAAATATGACATTTTAAGCCATTATAGTTCTTTTTTTTTTAAACATATATAGTTATTGTGCTTTTTTTTAGTTAAAATATGTGGCAAAGATGATTTCGTCATCTTCTACTGAGCACAAAGTCTCCTCACAGCACCATATAGTTTTAACCATATATGTCCTTCATATTTTTGTAAAAATTAAAATCAATTAAAATTCTTGATTTAACAAGTCTGGAGAAGATCTTTTTGGGGTCGCAGTCTGTGCTTTGTGCCAGCTTATTTTTTCTGCTTATATAAATTGCCATCTTGGCTTGACCAATGGTAAAATTAATAAGCTGGCATTTGAACCTGTTTCTCCGGACGTATTTAAAACCAAGAATAAAAAGCTGATGAGTAAAATCTACATTCAGTGGTAAAAAGATGTGTTTTAAAAGGTTAAACAAAGGTGACAACCTGGAGCAATGTATAAAAGCATGGAAAACTGGTTTCTCTCTGTGAACAAAAGGGGCATTCTTGTGTGATTTCAGGATTTAAAATGGAGATAAAAGAGTTCACAGAGACAATTCCATGTAAAATCCTCCACTGGAGGTCAGCAGACATTTTGGTTAATGGTGGTTTGTACAGTGCCCTCCACTCTGGTTTAAAATCATTATTAAAACCCAGTTCAGTGCGCCATGGGGTGTCTACCCTCCCGTTCAGTTTTTTCTTGTTTAGGACCTTCACACAAGCTTTGTATAAAACCTTACCAGACACTGTCTCAAAGTTCATGTCTTCCTCACCCTTGAGCTCCAGGAGGGGGCCGCCATAACCCTCTAGGTCTGGAGTTATCGTCATTCCTCTTCTGTAGGATTGGTTTCGTTACTTGCGTGTTCCACCAGCTGAACGCGTTCCTCCGACGTTAGCGCGGATCTCCAGCGATGTAGGAGCTGGTTGGCGACCCGTTGAGACCGAAGTCCCATATGTTCTGCCAAGTCCTTTGCTCAAGACAGGTCTGGTCCGGTGACGTTCACCAGCTGCCGGAGTGTAACAATCCCTGCTTTTATCAGGGTCCTGGATAGTGCTGGGGTGGTTTGACTAGAAATGTCCAGCTGCCCTCCACAGACTAGGGGCTCCTCCAGCAGCCTGTGTAACGTTCTGTTTCCTTTGTTTTGTTTTTTAAAAAAGGTCCAGATTTTAAAAAGTCTTTGATAAAATACTGGTAATCCAGTGGTGTCCAGTGCTGTGGGGTCCATTAAAAACAGAGTTCTGTCCAGTCCGAGTCCTCCCACCATGCGTAGGAGTGTGTAGGCTGCTGATCTCCATCCTTCATCACTAGCTCCGGTGAGAAGTCTCTGGATGAACTGCAGGCGGAAGGCTGCAGTTCTGCTGGCTAGCTGCACCAGGCCCTGTCCTCCTTCCTCTTTGGGCAGGTGAAAAAGACTTTGTGGTAGCCAGTGCAGTTTGTCCCAGAAGTCGTCTACCAGTAGGGCCTGTATTCTTCCTAGCAGGTTTGGTGGTGGGTCCATACATGCCAGTTTGTGCCACAGGGACGATGCTGCTAGGTTGCTGATGACCAGCACTCGTCCTCTGTAAGACATTTTTGGGACCAACCACTTCCATCTGCTTAGTCTGCCTTTTATGCTTTCAATGATACCCTCCCAGTTTTTGTTTAAAAACTCAGCACTGCCCAGGTAGACACCCAAGTATTTAAAACCAGTCTTTTTCCACATTAAACCCCCTGGTAGTGTGGGCTGGTCGTCTCCCCATTCTCCTGCTAAAATGGCTTCACTTTTAGTCCAGTTGATTTTAGCAGATGATAAAATCTTAAAATCTTCTAAAACATCAGTTAAAAGATTCACATCTGTCTGTGTATTCACCATTACCGCTAGACCATCGGCATAAGCTGAAAGACAGGTTGAATTATTAAAATGAGGTATATTAAAACCAGAAAGCTGCTCTCTTAGTTTGCATAAAAGAGGTTCGATTGCTAAATAATATAGCATGCCTGACAGAGAGCAGCCTTGTCTAATACCTCTGTGTACTTTAAAAGGGACACATAAACCACCATTAACCTTCAGTACACTCTCAATGTCACAGCACCTTCCACAGGTATTTGTGTTCAACCCGGTCGAAAGCTTTTTCCTGGTCCAACAAAATGAGACCGGTCTTTAGATCCAGGAGTCTAGAGACATCCATAATATCACGGATTAAATGTATATTGTCAAAGATAGACCTACTAGGCACGCAGTACGTCTGGTCGTGATGAATGATCTGCTCCAGTACCTTTGTCAGTCTTGAGGCTAGTGCTTTTGAGAGTAGTTTGTAGTCAGTGCACAGCAGTGATACCGGGCGCCAGTTCCCCAGGTGCGTCAGGTCTCCCTTTTTTGGCAGTAATGTCAGGACAGCCCTCCTGCAGCTCACCGGGAGCTTTCCTCCTTTCACGCTGTTTACTGACCAAAAAGTTTTATAGAACTCTACAGGGAGACCGTCTATACCTGGCGCCCGCCCGTTCTTAAGGCCTTGGAGAGCCTGCTGAATCTCTGCCAGTGTCAGTTCTGCAGCCATGTCAGTGGCAGCTTGTTCTGACAGCTTGGGCAGATTTTTCAAGAAGGCTTCCTCCATTGCATGTGCTTCTGACCACTCACTACTATACAGCTTTGAGTAGAAGCCGTGTGTCTGCTTGCGTATGATTCTTTTCTGTCCATTTTTTTGTTCCAGACCAAAAAAGAACTTAGAAGGAGCATCCATTTCTGTTTAAACCATGAGCGGACCAGCACCCCCTGTGCTGCAGTGCCCAGTAGGTCGTTCATTAGGGCTTTTTTGTTTTTCAGGTTTTCAGTGTTTCTTCTATTTTCTTTGGTCTCTAGACACTGGAGTTCCATTATTTTAGTCTCTAGCACTCTCATTGATCTAACAATGTCTTTTGTGACATTGAGTGTGTACTGTTGACAAAAGACTTTTATTTGTGCTTTAGCTAGATCCCACCATTGCTTTAGAGAGCTAAAATCAGCTTTTTGTGATTTAAGACTGGTCCATAAAAAGGTAAAAGACTCAATAAAATTGGCATCTTCTAAAAGTAGAGTGTTAAAATGCCAGTAGGCGCTCTTAGGCTTTAGGTTTTTCCTACTGACAGTGCACTGCACCATGCTATGGTCGGAGATGCCTACTGGGACAATAATACATTTTGTAAAATAAGACAGTTGATGTTTAAAACAATAAAATCGATCAAGTCTTGCCAGTGAGAGTGTGTTCTCTATGGAATGGGCCCAGGTGTACTGTCTTTGTTTCTTGTTTAAGTTTCTCCATATGTCACTTAAGTCCTGGGCCTCCATCATCTCCCACATGCGTTTACGGGAGGCCATGTGAGGTTCTCTGTTTTTGCCCCATTTAAACTCGCAATATTTACTTCACTCATTAAAAAGTATATAGATAAAAAGACAGTCTTATATAAAAGAAGACATACCGGTGTCCAGCATGGAGTAAAACTCATTCTAAAAATTCGGGTCATTGCCGGGTCCCTCAGCAGACGACTGAGCTGTGGTCGCAGGGGGAACGGCCTCGCCCGGCACGGTCGCGTCGTTACCCGGTCGCTCAGAAGCACCAGGGTCGCTCTGTCTTTCAGGACACGCACGGACCAGATGTCCCATTGCACCACATTTAAAACATTTAATGTCAGTGTCTGAGGAGGCGAATATACTGTAATCAATTTTTTCAACTCTGAATTTAAAAACAGCATTTAGCTCTTTTACTCCCTCTTTAAAGATCATAAAAACAACTCTCCTAAAAGACACCAGGTGTTTAATCAATGGGGATTTACAGCCCAGGGGGATTTTCTTTATAGGGGAGACCAGTCTTCCATATCTGGACAGTTCTGCAGCGATTACACTGTCGGGTATGAAGGGAGGGACATTGGACAAAACTATTTTCTTGGCTGGGGAGCTCAGGGGAGAAACCAGGATGTGCTCATTATTTACAGTGATACCGTTTTGTACAAGTTTAGCCGCTTTATCTACAATATTTACAAAAGTAACCACAGCGCTGTTCATGCGGGAAGCAGAGACGATGTTCTCGTGTCCCACCACATCACCAACCGCTAACACACACTCCTCTAAACTCGGCGCGCACACCGGCGTGCCGGCGAGTTAAACTTTCAAAACGCTGTGTGTTCTGAGCCGCCATGCTCCAGCAACACACGCGCACTCACACACACACTCAGTCGCGCGCACACGCACACACAGGCACTCGCACAAAAAAAGATAGATTTAGCCAAAAGATGTTGGCGAAAAAATAGCAAAAAGAAAATTGGCACAACGCCAATCGCTTTCACGCGCTCTACACGCCACACTCGCTTCCCTGCCGCACCGCGCATGCGCAGAGTGGCAGAGAGAGAGAGAGAGAGACACTGAGAGACGTTTTGAGGTTTTAAACTCACTTTCTTATAACAAAATTAAAGACTTCATACCCGACAATTTATATACAAATATATATTGTGTGTATTTTTATATATACATATAAATATATATATATATATTATATATATATATATATATATATATATACAGAGAGAGAGAGAGAGAGAGAGAGAGAGAGAGAAAAGGAGAAAGAGGGGGGGGAGAGGGAGTTTTTTTTAACTCACTACATATACACATGCACACATACATACAGTACACACACCATATATACACACAAACACACACATACACACAATCACTCACACTTACATACACACACTCATACATACACACACACATAGACACACTCATACATGCACCCATACACAACATATAGACATATATATATATGATATCATTCAGTCTTTATAGTTTTTGCTTTGTTCAGTTTCTGTCTCTTCCTCCTGAGTGTCAGTGGGTTTTTGAGGGTTTTTTTTCATGCTGCTTTTGCCTTTTTTAATAACGTTTTCACTAGATGTTTCTTTTTTATGTCCGGTATCTGTAGCTGGTCGAGTTCTTGAAGGTATCGGTTTGCTTGTTCCTGGATGTCTATGGTTATGTCTGGGTCTGAATTTGCTGTACTGGACGCTGCTGCTTCATTGAGGGTCTGACTGCGGGTTGTGCGTTTACTGCTGTGTTCTGTAGTGGACAACTCCTCTTTCTTCCTCCTGGGTTTTTCTGTACTGCTCTTTTTTGGTGTTGGTGGTGGTGTGCTGGTTTGTAGCTGCTTTACCTCTTCAGGGCAGAATTTAGGGGCGGAGTCGGCGTTAGGGGCGGGGTGACTGTCTGCGGTGGGTACTGTACTGGTATTGTTTACAGTAGTGTCAGTGTTGTTATCTGCTCCCGGCGCGGTGTGTGTCTCTGTGGTGGTGGTGTGTTCAGGGCTGACCTGTTCGAGTCGCGGCTGTGGTGTGTCGCTGCGGTTCTCTGTGGGCTCCGCCTCCCCGCTGTTCTCCGGCTGGCTGTCCGCGCCGCTGTTTCCCGGCCGTGTCGCCGCGTGAGCTCCCTGGCCCCACGTCACCGCACTCAAAGCACCTCAGCGGTTCCATGGTGGCGAAGACGGTGTAGCCGCTGTCCCCCTCTTTACATTTAAAATTAACGTTTAAAGTTTGATCTTAGTTGTTTAAGGCCATTAGCACTTGCCTGCGGAAGGACAGGATGTACCGCATGTTGGAGCTCTTACACCCGAGCGGGATCGCTCTCATGGGGCCGACGAACTTCCCGAAACGGGCAGCTCCTTCAATATCGCCTCGTCCTTTATGAACGGAGGCAAGTTAGATATTACCACCCATGTCGCGGGGGCAGACAGAGGGGTGACTTTAACTGCGGCTCCTCTCACACAGATTCCGCTCCACGTCAGTGCGCTCGCGAGGTCGACCCTGTTCAGGAACACCACCACGACCTTGTTCATCCAGGAGGCAGAGTAGATGTTCTCACACCCGTTCCTCTCCCCCACAGCAAACAGTACGTCCTCAATCCGCATGCCGTCTTCAGGGACACACCTGACGCCATGCCAAAGAGACAAAGTCTCTATACCGGCTTCAGAAGCCATGGTGCCCCGCCCGCTCTCTCTCTCACTTTAAACTTTATATTTTTAAATGAAAAACATTCACTAATTAAAGAAAAGTAAATAAATGAATGAATAAACAGTCTTCAGAAAAACTTGGCTGGACACCAAACAGTCTTTCGCGCGCTCCCTCACACCTAGCGCATGCGCAGAGAGAGAGAGACAGACAGAGAAAGACAGAGAGAGGGAGACAGCCTGAGAGACAGAGAGAGAGAGAGGGACTTTATATCAGAACCGATCGATTCACACCGCGCTCCGGGACATCATGTCCTATCAGGTGAAGTGTCCTATAAAGTGCCGCCGCGAGCGTCTTGTGGTTTCAGTCGCATGTTTACTGAAGACTTTTTACTGTTGATTTAATGAATCTTGTATTTTGAGTAACAGAACCTTGTGGAGCTCCAACGTGCTGCTGTGAACCGGATGTAGTGGCAGGAAGCCAAAAGTGGGACTTTGATTGTTCTGAGAGTAAAAACTCCCTTTATATCTCTATATAATCTCCTGATACACTAATGCTCTTATGTCAGTCTCTCACTAGTGCTTGGACATCATCAAGGTAGAAAGTTCTCTCAGTACCATGGACCCATGATCTGATGAAGCCTGTCTGATTCACGTCTGAACACCCCGGCCTCCCAGGAACTCCCTTAATGGAAAAAAAGAAACAGTCTAGTCTGATCACCAAAGGCGTCCTGTTTCCGTCCACTTACACGTTACAGGAACTTGTGTGAGAGTTAAGACCACATTGTCGTACAGTCCTGACCTCGCTCCAGGATTACCGTCAAAATCATTCCAACTCTCAGTACCAGCAGTGTCAGGCTTCTGATTGGCTTTATGGTTAGGATTATATCGCCACCTGGTGGTGTGGCATGCTCCTAAAAACATATTTTGCCATTTTCAAGAATTCTTTTTTTTTTTTTTTGTAACCAAGGAGAAGAAAAAAATTCCTGTTTTTAAAAACTCTGTGTGTCTTACAGCATGACCTATTTTATACACACGTTTTACTTAGTAGTAGTGTGTGTGTGATAATAGTGAGGAGTTGAGACTGAACACACCTCACAGCCAGACACGGGTTTTGGTCGCATTAGTGACCTCGGGGTCGCGGGTTTGATCCCACGTCTTAATGAGGTATGTTAAGATGAAGAAGTGAGTCATGTGACCTCGTTCAAAGCATTCTCTGAAAAAGTCCTTTAAAAAGGATTTATATTTAGGTTATATAAAATGCCAGAGAGCCGCGCGTTGCGCTCTCTGACCCTGACGAGCCGCGCGTGCGTTAAATAAGCGGGATTAGGAAGATTATGTCTCATTTCTTTCCACTGCTTCAGCCTCTTTTATTTCTCTCCCTGCCTCGTTACATCATCAGACGCCATTATTTCTTTTCCAGGCAAGACGAGAGAAAGGAGCCACGTGATTGCCGGCGATGTTGCCGTGGCGATCGTTTGTCTGTTCGCGATTTGTTCAAGCGGTTCAATGGCGGTAACGAGGTGCTGACCCGCCCGCGCCTCACGCTAATGACCGGAGCAGCACAGCGCTAGCATGCTAACACCCCACACATGAGCACATGTGAAAGCCAGTCAGTGAAAAGCTAAAGAGAGTGGGAGAGACTGAAGAGGTTTAAACTGAACAATACAAGGAAGGCATTGTTTCTTCTTCTTCTTGTAGGAGCCCGCCTCCACTTTTTTCTTTTTGACCTCCACTTTAGCTTCAGGCTTCGTTTCTGGCGGAGAAAAACGCTGACACTGAAACCCAAACTGTGTGTAGCCGAACAGCTGAGCATTTTCTGCTTATTTGGAGCATGAAGGATCTCGACGTTTTCCTAGACGACCTCATTAACGGGAAACTCTGCCGTGTTTCCAGACAGTTCCAGTTCATCCATGTGTAGCGTGTAGGAGTGACGCGATACCGTCCCGCCGCGATACCCAGGACCATACGATACGACTGATTTAGCAAATGATCGCACAGGATGGCGTGTACATAGTGTAGAGCACCACCTGCAGGATTACAGAGGAATGACAGCATTTGTTGACATTTGCCTCAAACACAAAAGATCAAACAGTCGATGAGGCGATACAAGAAAATAAATCATCACTGCGTGTGTGTGTGTGTGTGTGTGTGTGTGTGTGTGAAAATTTGCACTTCTGTGTTTGTTAGTCTCATATACAGAAATTAAAGAAAAACTGGAATTATTTTGTAATTCTTCTCCAGATGAAGTCTGATCCTAAAACTGATCTAAAAGGTGGATCTCAAATGCATGTTCTTCACTCCTGCTTTCAGGAGATTTAGATCCACAGCTTCTGATTGGCTGGCAGCTGAGACGGGTTGTCTAGACGGCATCTAGACCCCAGGACTTGTTTTGAATTGCTTCAAAATCAGGATAGAATATACAGACTGAAAAAGGGAACCGCTTCATTTATTATAAAATGTAATATGGGTATTTTGAAAAATGGTCGTCTGTGAATCAGAAGAAGCGTTCACACAGTACTTAATGTGTGTACGCTGCCTGATCAACAAACAAAAAGAAAGAAAGAAAAGTGGGCATTTCAGAAGCAAAGAAAACAACTAAGGAGATTTGAGACTGTAACTGGGTTATTAACGCTTCAACACCTGGAGGGAGAGCGCTGAACGTCAAGATCACGTACACACTCTGTAAAGGTGTTTAATAGTGAAAGTAATAACACACACACACACGCACACACACAGTGTGATGAGATCTCACAGGATTGGGACTAAACAGCTATGTGTCCATAATAAAACCACTTAATTAAAGAAAAGTCTTCAGTTTGTTAGTGATCATAAAGACTGGACTTTGGAGCGATGGAAAAAGGTCATGTGACCTGATGAGTCTAGACTGAGTCTATTCCAGAGTGATGGGCGTGTCAGGGTAAGAAGGGAATCATCATGCATAGTGTCCACTGTACAAGCCTCTGGAGACAGTGTTATGATCTGGGGTTGCTTCAGTCGCTCAGGTCGAGACTCGGCAACGTTATGTGGAGATAAAATGAAGTCACATGACCACCTGAGTGTACTGAATCACCAGCACATCACATCTATGGAGGGTTTCCTTGCGTTCCCTGATGGTGTGGACTCGGAGTGTGAGAGAGCGGCTCTGGGAGCACGAGGAATTTTTTACACGTGGTGATTGGATAAAATCTGCCCCTAGACTTCCGTTCGACTGTACACGCGTCTGCGGCTCTTCTCCCGCGTCAGTGGAGCATGTGGAAGCTGCAGCACTTTATAATAATCAGACATGCAGTACACGGGCTATAAAAGTCAAATCCTGTTTAAAACTCTTGGAGCGCTCCTTTAACAGCCGTATTCTGCAGATTAATTTTGCCGCTGCGGAGCAGAGAGGAGCGCCAGGACTCCAGGGAATCTTGGCTACGAGGGATGCGTTGAATTAAACTCCGTCCCGCTGTATTGAGGTTTGTGGCCCGGAGCAGGTGGAGTTGTGGGGGATTTTCTAAGCAGGACTGCCCTGAAATTCATCCGTCACTTCTTTACTTATACAGTATTACATTATGCTTTATGGCTTTAAACGTGGATGTTGGTAAATATTTACTTAGAAACTGAATCTCCAAAATACACACACACACACACACACACACAGAACAGCAACGAGTGTGGGAAAGCGAGCGAATGTGGAAGGGTGGAGTAATCATTTAGTGTGTTTTCATCTTGTTGAGTTCCTCACACCGGGCGCGGGTCCAAGTGAAATGATCTGCCAGGGCTTTGTCTCACTCAGACTGGCACGTCTCTCTCTCTCTCTCTCTCTCTCTCTCTTGCTCTCTCTCTCTGTGAGAACACTGACAGCAGTTGTTTTTATTTTTCTGTCACGTTCATTTCCATTCGATTGTACGGAATTAAGTTTGGCCAAATGGAACACAAGCGAACTGATTTTAATTGAACTTAATGGTGCTCTTCTTCCGGTGTGCGTGTGTGTGTGTGTGTGTGTGTGTGTGTGTGTGTGTGTGTGTGTGTGTGTGTGTGTAGGTTCTGCGAGTGGTAATCCGGCAACTCAGGAGGCCGTGAGGAAACAGGCAACTTTCCGTAAGCCATCGTTCCCCAGGACCACGGAGCAGCTCTCCAGTACGCACATGTCTCACTCCTCATCTTCCTCACCTGGTGTAAAGTCGAACCTTCACTCGCTCGCTCACTGTCATCCAATCAAACGGCTCCATAGGTGTCGCGTATAGACAGAGGGCATGTGCCGCGCCCCTCCACTGTCTGACGCCCCTGACTGTAGCTTAGCAAGAGAGCTAAATATAGAAAACAGCAAATTAACAAGAGACACAGAATAATAATCATCATCATCATCATCAGACTGAAGTAACGAGAGGGCCTCCGAATGGCGCAGTGGTAAAGTCCTATCATCAGAAGATCGCTAGTTTGATTCCCAGGTGAAGCTGTAACCTCTCGCACCCGGAGGTCTAGATTAATCACGGCTCTACAGCCAATCAGGGACGTCTGTGACCTCACGCGAGCGGAAGGGGCGGATAGCGCTGTCCTCTGAGTGTGTTACTCCGTCCCCAACGGTGCGTGAGCGAGCGGTTCGAAAAGATGCGGTCGGCTGGTGTCACGTTGTTTGAAGGAAACATATGATAGTCTTCGGCCCTCCCGACTGAGTGGTAGTAGTAGCCTTAATGTGGGGCCCCCTAGTGACGGGGAGGAATTGGACACGACTAAATTAGGGAGAAAAATCGGGAAAAAATAAATAAATAAATACAAAAAGACTGAAGTAACAAAATTACAGGATTAGTCACACAATCAGTCAGTATTTCAGATGAATAAACTATCAAAACACATTGCTAGCAAAAAAATGTCGCTGCTAATAAGCTACGCGTCTCAGTGGTTGGGAGAACGAGTGTCCGTATGAAGAGAGTTTACTGAGGAGCACTTATGCTCTGTCACAGAGTCATGCTAATGAGCCTAATGCTAACTGTTCACTAATGTACATTATATCAGCTCGAAATCATGTGACTTCAATACAGAGTCCTGTCTTTGTTCATCACTCTCGCTCTGTCTCTCTTTGTCTCTAATCGTCTCTGTCTCTCTCACTCTCTCTCTTGCTCTGTCTATCTCTGTCTCACACTCTCTGTCTCACTCTCACTCTTTCTCTCTCGCTCTCTCTGTCTCTGCTTTTATTCGTCTCTGTCTCTCTTTCTGTCTCACGTTCTGTCTCACTCTCACTATCTGTCTCTTTCTGTCTCACTCTCTCTTTGTCTCACTCTCTCTGTCTCTACTGTCTCTGTCTTTATCACTCTCTCTCACTCTCTGTCTGCCTGACTCTACCGTCTCTGTCTCACTTTCACTCTGTCTCTCTATCGCTCTCGCCGTCTCACTTTCTGTCTCACTCTCACTATCTGTCTCTTTCTGTCTCACTCTCTCTTTGTCTCACTCTCTCTGTCTCTATCGTATCTTTCGGTCTCACTCTCTCTTTGTCTCACTCTCTCTGTCTCTACCGTCTCTGTCTGTCTCACTCTCTCTCTCTCACTCTTTCTCTGTCTGTCTCTACTGTCTGTCTGTCTGTCTCACTCTCTCTCTTTCTCTATCCATCTCTTTGTGTCACTCTCTCTTTATCTCATTCTTTCTCTGTCTGTCTCACTCTTTCTCTATCTCACTCTCAGGTTGTCTGAACTGCAGTCGTATCACGGCTCTCACGGATCGCCTAAGCTCTCTGGAGGAAAAGGTAACCCTGTCTCTCACCATGAGTGTGTCTTTAGTTTAACACCCGCTGGTCAGCCTGCTGGGGTTCGTCCTAGTATTCATGTCTGAATCAAACTCAACACGAACCCAACTCAAACACCACATGACGCGACGTGAGACTCAGCCCTGCTATATTTGTCCCTAGCGATGCTGAGGTAGATGAAGTGAAGGTTTCCTTCATGTGGATTTAAATGTTAATAAAAAGGAGGAATTTAAAGACGCGGTTGGGGGTCAGTGTGAGCCGGGATGCCGCAGAACTCCTTTTATACATAGCCGTTCTTTACAACTCGAGAAAAGTGATCAGTTCTGATCTTTTTGAGTGAAATTGTTCTGATGAGACCTGGTCTTTGGACTTCTGTCTCCACTACAGGTCCAGCTCCTGTCTGTCCAGTCTAAGGGTGGAGACGACCCCGAGTCCTCCGCCTCCACTTCCTCCTCCCCCCTCATGGGGGCTCCACCTGCCAGAGGAGCTCCAGGAGCTCAGGGTCCTGCAGGTACAGTACGAGTCGCCGCTCTGAGTGCGGTCAGAACGGTGATGATGTCATGTCTGTCTGTCCACACGGCACTGTCTCTCTCTCAGTTTGTCTAATGTCTTTTTCTGTCTGTATTTCTGTCTCTCCTATTGTCTTTTTTGTTTCTCTGTAGCTCTTTGTCTCTCTCTCTCTCTCGTTTTCATCACTGTATCCTTTTTCACTTACATTTTCTCCTTCATTAGCCAATCACTTCACAGAGCTAATCCTGTTCCCCGTGTCCGTGTCCAACCCCCCGGTGCTGTTTATCTCAACTCACAGATGGTGTTTTTTTCCTTCTCTTTTCTCTTTTTTTTTTTCTGGCGAGGATTAGCAGAATTAAAGCTGTGTGTGTATGTGTGTGTGTGTGTGTGTGTGTGTGTGTGTGTGTGTGTGTGTGTGTGTAATAGAGAGAGAGAAAGCTCTAGTTGTTTGGAAAGATTGTCATTGAGGCTGTAGAGTAGAATCAGAGCCTTGAGGTTTACTCAGATTTCTGAAAGAAAAAGAAAAATCATGTCACGCTGTCAGCATCATTCAGACTGCACGACTTACTTTAGCCAGAGACACATACACACACACACACACACACACACACACACACACACACTGCAAACAGTTCCACAGGATATCAAAAACCTGATCCAAAAGTGAAAGAGTTGAATCGGCGAGGTGACGATGATGGGAATTAACTCGGGGACGCGTCAGGGGAAACGCGCGCGCCAGACACTCAGGCCCCGCCCCCGGTGAAAGATGTGTTTGGATACGAAATGAAACACAATCCCGTAGTCAGCGTTTGCTTTTCATTAGGCCACCGCTTTCTGTGCACATCGAGAGCGACTTTATCGGCGTAGACGTACCGAAAGCGGGTCACTGAATCCAGACGTTTGGACGTGAGATATTAATCGGCGTGTAATCGATACTGCAGTGGCGCACCGTAAATCATTACATCACTCCATACTCGCTCCTAACTTGGGTTGATCGTCCTGTATTTCCATACTGAAACATGATTGACTTTTACACTTTGTGATGCAACGAGCGTAACCATTCTGCAACCTTGGGCCTTGCCGTTTTATATTAGATTGGATTCATCGTCTGATTTGTCTTGAGCAGCATTAAAACTCAAATACTAAACTGAATTAAAAAATCTACATTCGGCATTAAAAAGCTTCTGAATGTATCTTAAAATAAAATGTTACTTAAAAATACATTTTAGACGTTTAAACGTCTCATTGAAAGCCATAATATATATTTTTTTTCCTGCTTTACACTCCGGTCCAGTAGGTGGCGATATTAAACCGGCTGCTCCATAAAATCTTTTAAAAGTGCAGATTCGTTCTTAATCAAAAAACTTACGCATTGATTCAGTAAACTGCAGATTGAGAATTAAATGCAGAGTGATGTGTGAAGAATAAACAACCGTGTGTGAGAGATATAGCGGCACCTCTGCATACGAATTTAAGAAATTTTGTATCGTGAAACGCATTTCCCATAGGAAATCATGTAAATGTAGATCCTTTAAAAAAAGTTACCAGTCTCTAACACTATAATAATATTATTGCATATAAAAACAATCAAAAACATGAAAGTTGCTCTCTGGCCAATCAGGTGCGAGTGAACGGCGCTAGCTGTTGTTTTAATGACACGAAAATTCCAAGTTGAATCCAACTGTGAACAGAACAAGCAGACGCGCAGCACACGCTGAGATAAATCCCTACGGTAAACCATACAGAGCGCAGCAGCAGGCTGTGATCTGGGTTACGGGTGGTCCTGGGCAGGCGTGCAGTTCTAGTGTGTGTGTGTGTGTGTGTGTGTGTGTGTGTGTGTGTGTGTGTGTGTGTGTGAGTCTGGTGAAGCGCTAGTCCATTACTGATGACCTCATCAAGCTTCCACAGAGAACCCTGGAAAACCCTGCAGAGCGCTGTAGAGTTCAGTGACCAAACGCTGTAGAGTTCAGGTTCTCACTCACGGGTTCTGCGTGTGCTCCTCAGGTCCACAAGGTGAACGAGGCAGGGACGGGGTACCGGGCAAAGACGGTAGGTTCTCCACGTCACTGAATAAAGCATAAATAAAGCATAAATCAGTCCACCGTTCCGGTAAGGTTCTTGCACAATAAGTTATAAAATTGATTTATAGAGTTACTGAGACTGGAGATGCTGCAAGATTCTTCTGGAGCATCAACATCTTTTTGAAGGTTCACTCAAACTAGATGGGTTGGCTAGTTCTAGGACCATATTTATTCAAATGACCTTCTAGAAGGTTCTTGGATTCTTGCTACAACATGGAACACCTCAGAGTTCTTCCAGAAGGATTAAACGCAGGATTCTAAATGAAACCAGTTTCTATAAGCCAGTCGGAGATGAATGTATCCAGTGGAGTTCTGTAGATCCTCAGCAGGAAGGTGCTGAGTCAAATGTGTTCTTCAGGATTTCCATTTAAAACCTTTTGTAAGTTGTTCTTTTGTGAGTTGGATTGTGTGAACGTTCTTCTGTGTGGTTCTGCAGGGAAGCCGGGTTCTCAGGGTCTGCCCGGGGCGAAGGGAGAGGCCGGAGTGAGGGGACCGTCAGGTGCTCCAGGGTCTCGCGGAACAGCAGGACCAGCAGGTAGGCTGAGGAACATCTGTCTGTCTGTCTGTCTGTCTGTCTGTTTATGTCTTTCTGAATGTCTTCCTGTGTCAGTGAGTCAGTCTGTCTGCTGTCTGAATCTGTCTGTCTATCTAAACATGTCTTGCATGTCTTTATTTCTTTGGTTGTCTGTCTGTTTGTCTTTCCGCGTCTTTCTTGTCTGCCTGTGTCTATGTCTCTGTCTGTTCCTGTGTCTGGACGTCTGTCTCTATGAACGTCTGTCTGTCTGTCCAACTATCTATATCTGTTTTTCCTTCTGTGTCTGTCTGTCAGTCTGAGTCTGTTCGTCTGTCTAAACTTGCATGTTTTCCTTCCTTTGATTGTCTGTCTTACTGTGTCTCTTTTTCTGTCTGCCTGTGTCTATTTCTCTATCTGTCTCTCCGTCTGTCCTTCTTCCTGTGTCTGGACATCTGTCTGACTGTTTGTCTGTCTGTCTGTTCTCCAAGTCTGTCCATCTTTCTATCCTTTTCTGCTTTTTCTCCCTTTGTCTGTCTGTCTTCATGTGTGTATCTGTGAGTCTGTCTACTTTCTAAGTCTGTCTGCCTTTCTTATGTCTCTGTCTATCTATCTGTTTGTCTGCCTTCTTACATTTACATTTACATTTAGGCATTTGGCAGATGCTGTTATCCAGACTGACTTACAAAAAAGTGTAACTTCTTGTTTTTGTCTGTCTGTTTTTATTTGTTTTTGTTGACTTTTTGTCTCTGTCATACTAAAAGACTTTATGTACATCTGTCTACCTGTCTGTCTGTCTACCATTTCTTAGCTTATATATGAGTCTGTCTGTCTGTCTGTCTGCCCGTCAGTCTATCCATACCTTTACGTATCTCTCAGTCTCTTTGGCTCTGTTTGTCCATCTATCCATTTATCCCTAATATAAGAGGAACAATCTGATTCTTCTGATATTTCTCTAGTGCCCTAGAGAGGGAGCCGTGTAGTGCACTAGTGTGTGAAATGAGACGGAGCCCTGCTCTCCTCTCTCTCCTCATGCCTCTGTTGTGGAGCGTGTCCCAGATAAACACATTATACAGAGACGGCTGGATCTTATTCAGACGATAATCTGGTGGAAACGCTCCACCGCACCAGTTTGTGTGTGTGTGTGTGTGTGTGTGTGTTCCACTAATGAGAGCCTGTTCCTCTTATGGACAGCATAACAATAACACTAAGTTTGAGGAATGTTGGTTTTCTCTGCGTTCTTTTTTTCCGTGTGTGTAGAGAAAGTGCCGAGTCAGCATCAGACCCCACGCAGCTCTGCCAAAATATTTGTCCTTAAACTTTCTGTCCTTAGAGTTTCCTTTTTATCCTCAGCGTGGTGTGGCGCCCTCGCCGAGTCATCCGGGCCCCTGGAATAAACCTCACAGACCCCTCAAAGGCCAAAGAGAACCATAACTGCAGAACCCAAACACACCCGGCGTGGCCATGCGCACGGCTCGGGGGGGAATAAAGCACAACCCAATATGTAATGTTATTGTTTTCATAAGCGCCGGAGTGTTTCCTCAGGTGGCGACGTGTCTTTTGTCAGCGTCCCGCTCTGCCGAAAGGGATCCGAGCGACCTTTGACCCCGCGCGGGTCCCTGCTGAGGGTTTGATGAGATTTTGAGGCGAACTCATACGAGCATGAGAAATGTACACAACACTCCCTTCCTTATTTCTTCCATATGGTCTTATTGTTTTTCTTCAACAGCCTGCAGTTTTTTGTGTTTTTTTTTTTCGAGCGGTGGTTTGAAACGTTTCCTCGACGTCCTTGCGATACGCATGAGTGAAGACTCTTGATTGGTTTAGGAAAAACTCAGATGACGCACACTTTTGGGACTCGTGAGTCGGAAACACAGTCACTGAGAGTTAGACGAGTTTACAGGTAGAGCAGAGAGACACTTCACTATGTGTGTGTGTGTGTGTGTGTGTGTGTGTTCGCCCTTGACCAACCACATCACTGATGGATTTATTTCCTGAGGACGGGAAACAGGACGTCGCTATGACAAACACACACAGACATTTCTAATTAGTAGAACTTTTTCAATATGATGTGCTGAAGATATAAAGTTTAGTTTAGGAGAGAGAGAGAGAGAGTTCAGTGTGATCCTCGCTCGACCACTTCACTATCATCTTTATACTTTTATTTAAAGACTCCTAGGAGAAGGACAGAAGCCGCACCTCCTTAGAGACTGACTGACACAGAGGCCACATCTCCTTAGAGACTGACTGGCAAAGAGGCCATGTCTTTTTAAAGTGACTGACATGTAGGCCACGCCTCTTTAGAGACTGACAGACACAAAGGCCACACCTCTTTTGAGACTGACTGAGACATAGGTCACGCCTCCTTAGAGACTGACATACAGAGGCCACGCCTCCTTAGAGATGCCTCAATATTTTTTTTCTGTTCCCTGTATCATCTGTCTCTCTTCTTTCTTGTCTTTCTATTCCCTCTCTCTATCACTCTACTTTTATTTTGTTCTTCTGTTTTACTCTCCGTCTCATTGTCTCCTCCTTTCTCACTGCTTTATACCTCTGTACTCTCTCTCTCTCCATCTCTGTCTCTCTCTCTCTCGCTCTCTCTCTCTCCGTCTCTCTGTCTCTCTCTCTGTCTCTCTCTCCCCGTCTCTCTCTCTTTCTCTCTCTGTCTCTCTCTCTCTCTCCCTGTCTCTCTCTCTCTCCGTCTCTCTCTCTCTGTCTCTCTTTCTCTCTGTCTCTGTCTCTCTCTCGCTCTGTCTTTCTCTCTCTCTCTCTCTCTCTCTCTCTGGAGATAGGAGAGGATAAAGGACAGGATGAAGTTTCTCGTGTTTCTCCTGGCCTCTTTGAGAAGAACAGCGCCTTATAGTTGTGTACTCATGAGAGACAGACAGAGAGAGTGCGACTGGCTGGGGGTGGGAGGGGGGTGTTTATGTGGAGGTGGTCTCTGCGCTCCCTGTCTGTCTGTCTGTCTGTCTGCGCTCGTCTGTAGGACAGGACGCGTCTCTGTGCTGGTGGAGCTCAGCGTAATGTGTCTGTTCCTCTTTGCTCCTTCCCTCTGCAGGTCCTCGGGGACCACCGGGGCATCCAGGAGAGAAGGGTTTACCTGGACCTCCGGGACCGCCTGGACCTCCCGGACCTGCCGGGCCCCCGGCCCCCCCCGGCACTGAAGACAGTAAGATAACGCTCACGTCTCATCATCACGTCTGATCATCTTCACTTTCAACCACTCACTTCTACACCTCACAAATATCTGTAGCACTGGATCATTATCTCTCTCTCACACACATTCATACACACATACACACACACACACACACAGTTCTCTCTCTCTCACTCACACACACACACACACACACACACATGCAGTTCTCTCTCTCTCTCTCTCACACACACACACACACACACACACACACAGTTCCCTCTCTCTCACACACACACACACACACACACACAGTTCTCTCTCTCTCTCTCTCTCTCTTGTTTATTCTTTCGTTCTTTCGTTTTCTTTGTCCTTGGTCCCACATCCTTCTCCCCTTCTTCTCTTCGTCCTCCTTCTTTATCTCTACCGTTCTTTCATTTAATCTCTTTCTCTCTACCCCATTCTTCATCCTCCTCCTCCTTTTCCTCTTCTTTGCCTTCTCTTCTTCTTCTTCTTTTTTCTTCACATATTCTTCCTCACTGCCTCTCCTGCTTCTTCTCCTCCTCCTCTTCTTCTTCTTTCCTCTCCTCTTTGTCACCACTTCTTCATTCTCCAGTTGATCTTCCTCTTTTCCTTCTCTTCCTCTTCCTCCTTTACTTCTCCTTTTCATCTGCTTCTTCTCTTCTTCTTCCTTTTCTTCTTTTCCTGTTCATCCTCCTCCTCCATATTTCTGCTATTCCTCTTATCTCCACTTTTCCTTCTCTTTCTCTTTTCTCTCCTTCTTACAGCTGTTCTTTTTTCCATATTTTTTTCATTTGTATTTTTCTTCTTGTGTGTTCCCTTCAGACCTACGGAGTAAACATGATTTAGGGTGCTGATGTGTTTATGAGTAACAATAATAATAATAACAATAAGAAGAAGAAGAAGAAGGATTGTCTCTCCCTCTCTCTCTGCTGCGTGTTGGAGCCACAGACGCTCAGCTGCTTCCTCACACTTCTGTAATCGGAGGTGTTGAGGATCGACTGGGTTTTAACATAGATCCAGATGGATTAGTCTTCTGAATATGAACATGCACACACACACACACACACCTAGAGAAATAAAAGTGAAGCTCAATGAGTTCTGAGATCCTGATGATGAGATTACAGAAGATGAGAATGAAGATGGACGGATAGAGAGACGAGACGCAGACGGGGAGAGACAGTGTGTGTGTGTGTGTGTGTGTGTGTGGTTTGGGGGGTGCATGGTTGTCTCACGCTGGGAGAAAACAGACCTGTCTGTCTGACATCTGATGCTGATGTCACTCAACCACTTCCAGATGTGCGGGGACTGAAACAGCAGGGTGGAGTCATGACGTGTGTGTGTGTGTGTGTGTGTGTGTGTGTGTGTGTGTGTGTGGAGCGCTGTTTCTGCTCCACATACAGTACCCCAGGTACAGTTTTTATTCTGACCTGCTGTTGGATTTGTCACATCTGTAAAGATCTCCTGAACACCAGCTCTGTGACCTTAAAATGTCGATGGAATCGATTTGTCACTGGAATCAGGGATCATCAACATCTGTGTGTTTTGGAGGCGGTGCGGTGTTTACCTTAGAGTCAGAAACTCTTTGTACATGTGTGTAGTGATTATCTACAACACCTCCATCACATTATTATTATTATTATTATTACACTAAATCTAGATAAGCTCGGGGCGACGACGCGTCACCTTCACGTGTAAACTCACATATTTTACTACTGCTCCCCGCGA